>JASDQU010011257.1:267084-290457 GCA_032191745.1 Picea mariana
GGGGAATTGAAAATTGTAAAGTTTGAAAATCCTTGGGTTTTATATTGAGACCTATAAAAATTGCCATGTCTTGGATTTGAATTGTTAATAGAGAAAGGTTTTTGGAAAATGATGACAATGTCGATTTCAAAGTCAATAAAGGTTATTTCATGTAATAGAACAATAATTGTCTCGTTCGCATTCATTATCTCACTTTCCTCTCATTATTTGCCCACCACCTTCCCAAATACATTTAATTTATTCCTTGTTATGTTATTATGAATTTAAAAAAGAAAGGGACTAGATGATAACTTAAGTTGGAAGTTTGGATATAGAGACATTGTTGCCTATGCATTTTCTTGAACGATATTCATTGGTTGGTTCCCGTCCATGCTACCATTTTTTGCTCATTACAAAGCCCCCATCTTCCCAATATCTCTATCACTCCCTCTTCAAATGGCAACTGATTATTGAATTTAAAAATATGATGGATGGATGGATTGCATGTGCTTCTGTTGTGAATGATAGAGCCAACCTTTTGATTTTGTTTAGGTAGAGTATTGATGCATGGATTGTTAAGATTTTTTCATAACATGATTGGAATATTGCTTTAGGATGAGTTTCTTTAGTAGAGGCAACAATGGGAGAGGTCCAAATAGAGGTAGAGGAAACAATTGGCAAAGAGGCCATAGAAGGCCACGATTTTCGATACATTTTAAAGCCAAACCTCAAGAATTAAATCAACTTTTCCAAGCTGGGTTTTTTAATCTAGTTCACCAAGGAATTCTGCAACCGATACCCGAGAGGCCTCCTTTACATCTGTGTCAGAATTTCTCTGGTATCCACGTCCCCCCTCATGTGTCTATGCAGCCAGAACCACCTGCCAATGATGGTTGGCAAGAAATTGTTCATAAGCATGTAGCTCATCACCATGGTTGGCCTAATGTGTCGTTTTCATTACCCCCTCCTCCACCTCCAATCAACCCGAATTCCTAAGTTGATCGTGTTGTCTCACCAGTATAATCCTCTCATGAAAATGAAAGGCTAAATACTGATGTTCAAGCCAGAGCTAGATAAGGGAAAATGAGTGGTCAATCCCTCCAAGTCCTCCAAAGATTCCTTTGAATCTGTGTCTTCCCATCTTCACCTCAAAGATAGTTTCTCTCATATCATCAGTGATATCCCCCCACAAGGTCCTAATAAGCTAGAGACTATTGCACATGAAAAGTCAGAAATGGGATCAAAAGAGGGCAACAATGAAAAGAGGTAAAATGCCTCACACAACAAATATGGTTTTTAATGGTTTTTAATGATTTTCTTGTAAATAAAAATCTTATTGGTGTGATTACAAATGTTTGGAAGGAAAGGACATATCTAGACATTATGTTTTGGGACAACATGAGTATGACTCTATTTTTTGCTATATTTATGTTTTATCTTGATCTTAAAATATTTTGACTATTTATAAGGACGGGAGTTACAAGGCGAATACTTGAGTTAATTTTTTGGGGTATTTTGTTTCATGTTTTAACATCATTTAAAAAATGAAAATGGAGTGACAAGGGGTCCCATCTATTTAGTTATTATTTAAATAGACCCTTATTTATATATTATTAATTATTTGTCTCAACAAATTAGTTAAGCTAATTAAGATTAACAAAAGAAAGGTAGTTGAACTATCATAACTAATTGGCAAAGAATAAAATCTCAATCAAATGAAGAGACAAGGAGTAAGAGAGAATAGAAGGAGAACTTCTGCTATAAGGTTTTCTCTGTACTTGTGAGATACTTCCATCATTCATTCATTATGAGTTTACTAGAAGGCTTAACCATCTTGATGACAACGGGGTCTTATTGAAGGCAACATGATTCAAAACAGGATCATATTTTTTAAGAGCTTGTCTTTAAAGATGTATGATTTATATTTGACAATCTATGTGTTTTTGTTTGTTTATGGATTAAATTTCATGACTGATAAATAATATATTGTCGAGTCAAGTGACAACATTGTGTGGCAAGTTGATCCATATCTTTAGCTTCAATTTTATTTTGTTGTCATAGTCTCTTTGTATGATACCCATAAGAGGATTCTAAATATGGCTTTGGTTCCTACCCTCACAAGGGTTTGTAAAGAGAATTCAACTTTGTATCTCAAAATGAAATCAATATAAAAATCAAATTTAAGATTTCAATTTCACATGTGTATCTTGATGATGTTGTTCAGATTTTGCATTTGTCCTTGTCTCTTATTCATGTACACACTTATGTAATTTCTTGCTTCTTTTTCTTTCTTTTGCACAGTTACATATAATATATAAAACCAACATTGGTCCCTCGTACTTAATACATATGGATCCAGTGATTTTATTTTATTTTATTTTAAGGCTATAAACCCCGAGTAACTTTCCCAACTATCTTGCCTTAGCCCAGCAAGATCTGAAAATGCTTGAGTAAGGTCCCTCATACCTTTTCGTCAACATTTATTTGGAAACCATACTAGGGATATCTTTCCATATCTCTCTGGTTGATTGTATCACAATTATATTTTATTTTTCTATTTTGTCTGATTTTTTCCATGACAATACCAATTACGAGACAACCCAATATTGGAAACAGTCTTGATGACCAAACCAACATTACATTGACTTTATTCAACATTATTTTAGAAACTTCTAGTACTCGTGCTGAACTTGAACGCTCTTGGGAAGTAATTGAAAGGGACATAAATATTCATGAACGTTGAGAAGCCAAGAAAAGGCAGCCCAAAAATCGACAGTAACCTCCCTTTTTCCTACCGCTTCGATATTTTATTCCATGTCCTTTAATCCTCACATTTCTCGAAGGATAAGAAGGTTGTCCACTGAAACTACCCCTATTTTTGAAATAGGAAGGAGGGAAATTGTATTATCAACACAACGAGGTGCTCTTAGGCAAACCTTATCAGATTCCTCTAGTTCATCTCCATCGCCCATACCTATCACTTTCAACATGACATCTACGGTAGTGGTAGTGGCACCAAAGGTCCCTCCTCTTCGCAACCTTTTTCTTCATCAATGATTGGTAGTATCTACAGTCATAAAGTCCCTTTTCAATCCACTACTAACCCTACGAAGGCCATTAATAAATATGGACTTTTCCAATTTGAGGAAGATGCTACAACCACCCCATGGCACGTATCTTCTCCCTTGAATCTCGCACCAGCCACCCACCCATTACCAAAATTCAAGGATCATCTACCTAGGTTCTCTGGAAACAGTACTGTTACTACAAATGAACACCTAGTATCATTTTCTAATGCTTTTCATAACACAAGGGCTAACGATAATGACACTTGCATGCGTTTATTTGTAAATTCTCTCGAAGGAAAAACTGCCGCAATTTTTTTTTACCTCCCTCCCAAAATCCTTTCAACTTGGGAAGAATTGGTTTATTGGTTCAAGTCCACTTATGGACAGCCCAAGAGCCCAACTAAGAAGTTAAGGGAATACAACAATATTTCCTATAAGGATGGTGAAACCATTAAATCTTTTAACCTTCACTTCGCCAAATTATATAATAAAATCCCTGAACTAATCTATCCTCAAAATTAGGTTGCTTTCATGCATTATTATAATGAATTACCTTCCCCTTATCGTCATAGAATTGAAGAGAAGGCTATTGACAATCTCAGTTCCACCTTTCAAGCTTGCCTAAAATATGAAGAGAAACTCAAAAGAATGAGTCTCCCTAAGGGAGACTTGGTCAAGAAAAAAAACATGTCTGCTCTCCTACAACTCGTGCAAGATATGAATAATAAGATGATAGCCTATGAACGAAAAGGAAAATCCTCTTCCTCTTCCCCTAGGACTTCTTGTTCTTCCTTAGCGCCTTTTAGGAATACTAATGAAAACACTTTTTAGCCTAAGACCATAATGGCTTGCAGTTGGTGTAACTTCTGTGAAGAAAATCACGCGGAGAGTACTTATGAAGTTAAGAAAAATGCTAGAGATAAGATCTTTGGAAAAGGCCCGATACGACGATCACTATTTTAGATTGGGTTGAACCAGAGGATGTTATGGTAATCAATACCAGGAACAAATCTTACATTGCCAAGGGAAAATATGACCTTACCCACACTTCTTCCACCCTAAACTCATCTTCTCAAAGTGTTGATACACAAGCTGTCAAAACTTTGGATAATCAAGGAGTGTCTTCTCCTCTTCCCTCATCTAAGTACAATATCCTTAATCAATTGGCTAATATAAAGATGTTTCTACTCTTTTGGACATGGTTGTCATCCCAGAACAACATAAGCATCTTAAAAACTTTATGGAAGGAAAGATTTCTACCATAGACAATCTATTTGAAGAGTCAAAGGAAAAGGACTCTACTGTAAATAAGATAAGTGTAAATAATTTTAGGAACCCTGTAAAAAATCCCCCTTTCTATATTTCAGTAAAAATCATGGATAAAATAGCTCATTGTTTCCTAATTGATGGCAGGTCCGGTCCATGTGTGATGTCTAAAATTATCATGGAAGATCTTGGCTTATCTTGCACTAACAAAAATTCTAGAAGCATGCTCTCTTATAACAGTTTGCATGAATCAACTATAGGTGAAATCAAGGATGTAACCTTAGTTTTGTGTGCACATCCCGAGATAAGAACAACCCTCAACATCCAAGTAATTGATATGCCGATGAGTAACTACTAAATAATTTTGGGAAGGGATTGGCAAGACTTAACTGGTGGATACCTTTCACTTGATGGTACACATTTTTCCATCCCTCGTTACGGAAAGAACATTATAGTACTCAGGGAAGGAATTTCACTTTATATAGAGAGCATTCCCCAACCTAATGCAAATTATCTCAAAGAATATTTGGGAGTGTACTCTATCTGTGTTGATGAAGGTGACACTATACTTGAACTAATTGATTTTGATGATGGCATGTGGCACATGCATTTCAATGGCTCATGTTCAAATGAATGTAATGGAGTTAACATCATTCTATATTCTCCTATAGGTAAAATACACAATTTCTCTTATAGGTTGGAATTTGCTTGCACAAACAATGTCACTGAGTTTGAGGCCTTATTGTTAGGCATCGAAAATGCATATAACCTTGGTTGTGTCCACCTTATAGTTTTTGGTGATTCTGAACTTGTTGTGAATATTGTATGTAATATTTATTCATTAAGCAATAAGTTACTTAAACTTTATATCAAGTTGTTTAGATGTTGATTTCAAATCTGTTATCATTTAACATCACTCATGTTAAGAGGGAACTTAATTCAATGGCCGATAGGTTAGTTGTTTTTGCAGCATCCCCTACCGGACAAATTTTACCTCAAAGACATGATTGTATGTTCCAATATCTATATCATCCTGACATCCCTGGTAATGTAGAATCATGGTAGGTTTTCCTGAATGACAAAGGAATTTGTGCTTTCGTACAAAATGAACCGTTTAAACCCAAAGAAATCATCTCTATTGAAGATGACAAATTTCCTAAAGGATTGACTCCTCTCGAAAGTTCATTTTCATCAAGTGATGTAGGAAACAAAGAAACAAATAAGGAAGAGGAGTCGAAAAGGAAAGTTGATGATACCATTCCCTTGAATATTGGGACATTCGAATCTCCAAATATTATTAAATTAGGTGCCCAATGTTCTGATGATGAAAAAGCAAAATTCACAAAATTACTCCATGAATTTCAAGATGTTTTTGCTTGGTCATACAAGGATCTTCGTGGTTTTATCCCGCTCTCATACAACATGCTATTCCTATCAAGGAAGGGGTAAAACCAGTTAGGCAAAGACAAAGAACTATTAACCCAATGCTCAAAGCCACTATTAGGAAAGAATTGGAAAAATTGTTGAAAGCTAATATAATCTTTCCAGTTAAGTATTCTGACTGGGTTTCAAATCTGGTCCCTGTTTAGAAAACTACCAACCAAATCAGATTATGTGTCGATTTTCACGCATTGAATGGAGCAAGTGTTAAAGACCATTTTCCACTTCCCAATATGGAAATGATTCTACAACAAGTTGGAGGGTCTCAAATGATGTCCTTACTTGACGGTTTCTCTGGGTATAATAAAATCAAGGTAAAAAGGACTGATAGGTATAAAACCACATTTACCACATGCCGGGGAACATTTTCTTATGCATGCACGCCTTTTGGCTTATCTAATGCAGGTGCCATCTTTCAAAGAGCTATGTAGATAACTTTTGACAATATAATCGGTAAGATTATTCAAGTTTATCTTGATGATTTGACTGTTTATTCTAAAAACTGGTTGGATCATTTTGGTCATCTTAGAAAATTTGTCATGCACTACAGAAAGCTTGGCATTTCTTTAAATCCTTCCAAATCTATTTTCGGTGTCACGAAGGGAAAGCTCCCCAGTCACATTGTTTCTGATTTAGGGATAAGTATGGATCCCGAGAGGATTACTKCCATTCTAAACCTCCTTGTCCCCATCTCCAACAAATAAGTTCAAGCTTTCATGGGCATTATTAATTTTGTCCATAGATTTGTTCCTRATTTTGTTGTCATGGTTAAACCAACCCATAATATTCTGAAGCAAGATCATTCTTTTTCTTGGACAAATGATGTCGAGAATGCTTTCCTTGGGATTAATAAAGCAATCAGTTATGCATCGGTTTTGGAGAAACTGGATATCGAGAAAGGCTTTATCATATATACCAATGCCATCGAGAAAGCGATTGTTGCTATCCTCTTACAATGTGATGACCAAAACAATGATAAACATGTATCCTACATGAGTCAAAGTCTATTAGACGACGAGATCAAATACTCATATATTGAGAAACATGCCTTTTCTCTTGTCAAGGCTATAGAAAAATTTCGTCATTTTATTTTGGGCAAACATACATCGATAAAAGTCCCTTTGCTTGCTGTCAAATTTTTGCTTTCACAAACTTATCTTTTAGGAAAACTTTAACATTGGCTTGCCAAAATTCAGGAGCATGATTTGACGATTATGACTTCGAAGAGAATTAAGGGACGAGACTTAGCCCTTCACTTAGCTCAACACCCTAAACCAAGTGAAGAACTGGACAACCAAGATAATCCTCGTTCAACACTATTTTATATTGAAAATCAAAGTCTCTCTCTATTCGAACATCCTTGGTATAAAAATCTGGTGTACTATTTGCATTATCAAAGGTGTCCATATGGGTTGAATCCTCACCAAAGAAGGAGACTCCTCCTTGAAGCTTCCAACTATATCATTTTAGGAGACTTTTTGTTTAGGAGGTTTGCTAATGGTTTTCTACTTTGATGTGTAAATGATGAGGAAGCACATAGATTATTACATGAGATCCATGGATCATCAACATCTATCAATCGCATCGGTGGCCATTTTTCTGCTAAGGCTACTACTTTTAAGATCATAAGAAATGGTTATTACTGGCCTACGATATTTTGTGATTCATATAAATTTGCAAGATCCTGTGATAAATGCCAAAGATTTGTTGGGAAAGAATGTTTTTCTGCCATGCCTTTACAACATGCCCTTCTGGATTTCCCTTTTTCTAAGTGGGGTTTAGAATTTATTGGTCCTATCAACACTCCATCTTCTACAGGGCATATATTTATTTTGACAACCACTGATTAATTTACTAAGTGGACCAAGGTTGTCCCTCTTAGACACGCACTGGATGAGCAGGTAGTTTCTTTTCTAGAATCTAATATCTTTTCTAGATTTGGCATCTCGTTAGAGATCATTATGGACAATGGCCCAACCTTAATTTATGCAAAATTGACCCAATTTCTAGCTAAATTAGGTGTCAAACATTTCACTTCATCTGCTTATTACCCTTAGGGAAATGGGAAAGCAGAGTCCACTAAAAAGAATCTAGTTAGGATCATAAATATAAGCATAGAATACAAACCTTGCCAGTGGCACACACTTCTCACTTATGCCCTCTGGGCATACCATACAACCACCAAAGAAAGTATAGGCTTTACTCCCTTTCATATTGTATATGGCCAAGAGGCTATTCTGCCTACAGAGCTAGAGATTTCCTCCTTACGGGTGATGTTACAGAATGAAGAATTGAATTCTTCTAATGTTCCCCAAAGGATAAATGCATTGCTAGCCCTGGAAGAACAAATAAACTTTTCCTTGGAGAACCTAAAAAGAAAGCAACAAATGATGACAAAGTATTTTAACAAATGAACAAAGGCTGTTGAATTCAAGATTGATGACAAAGTCCTACTATGGAACTCAGCCCATGCTGAAAGATGGAGACATTCTAAATTCCAAAAATTATGTCTAGGTCCTTTCAAAATCACTTTTATCCTTGGCACAAATTCTTACCTTCTTAAGGACATGGAGGAGTGATTGTTTTCTTATAGGACTAATGGTTCCCACTTGAAACATTATGTGAAACCAACTTGATCACTGGCTATTTGTGTAAACATGGCTATTGTATATAATCTTTTTACTGTTTATTTTCTTACTTGGGGTTTATTAAGTTTTGATTTTTGTTGTTGGTTTCGCATGATCATCAGAAATAAAGCCAGGATCAGTTTTTCCATAACAATGTCATTCTGTAAGTATTGTTGATCAATGAAAATAAAATACACATAGTTATCACGTTGTCCTCCTTTGAGATACTGCCGAAATAATTTTTTGCTTTCAATATTGTTGTAGTATAGTTGGTTTTGTTTTCTTCCTTGTTTCTGCTATCCCTTTCTTCCATCCATCCTGAGATTCAAGAGCATATTAGAAGCATTCTCCTTGAAATTCAATTTTTTTTTTATTGGTTATGATTCTTATTCAATTGTTATGCATATGGGACCAAATCCCCTCATACATCTCACTTTCCATAAGTAATTTCCCGAAGTCCGGTCTCATCATTTCCCTTAAACATCATTTTCCCCCCTATTGCATAACTATTCTTTTCAACGATTTTTGATCACCTCTTCTATTGGTCCATAAAACCAAACATTCTAAATTTTAAATATGTTGAGAACAAATTTCCTTGTGGAGTCACCAATTTTTTGACACCCAAAAGCGCAACATGGAATCCCTGCCTGCAAATGGGTTGCAATGCTTTATTACTTACATATATATTTAATAATATGCTAAATAGGTGGGATGCCCTTATTTAAATAATGATAAAATATGCTCCTCCGATTTGCGCTCATAACTACCTTGCAAAAATGATTCTATAGTTTGAGATTAAACACAGAAATTCAAGATGGTTTCCATGTGCAATTGATGGATGTTGAGTGTGCTAACAATTTGGTTTGTTTTTTTTTAAGGGGGAGAAAAAGGTTGTTTTAATAAGTATTTTGGTTTATTTTGCTACACCTAGAGGTTGATATATTATTCAAACTCCAAGAACATGCCCCATCGCAACTTATGATGTATTGGATTTATGGTATACTCGTTATATATTGTGGACAATGGATATGTTTTATGGAATGAAAATCCTCTGTTAGTAAGAAATGTGGGACATGTTTTGGTGCTAAGCATTAAACATACATATAGTACTTATGAGATTAATGTGTGGGGGGGGGGAGGATTCTATTTTGAATTGGAAATGTTATGTTGGTGGCAAATTTGATATACATGTTTTTTTTTTTTTTTGTAAGTGAGTGTAAGGAGTTGTATTATTGTAGAAATATTATGATACAAAAAAGGGAGGCATCCTTGTCTACCTAGAAGGAAACCAGACCAGGGTTCCTGAGTTGTGCATGCTGATATTTACAAGGGGTGGGATTGGTCTGCCACTAGGGGAAACCAGACCAGTTCTACCATATCCAGTTTGAAAAAAGATAAGAAACATATACATAAAAATCATAAGCTAAAACAAACCACTAGACCCAAGTGGGTAGTGGGGACGAACTAACCTGACTACTCCTGACATTCCTGCCATTAGACTAATCATTAACTAGTCCAAGAGGATGATGTGTTTCTTTCCACCATCTTCTTGGCTCTTGTTATCATCCTTCTAGGAGATCGTGCGAGTCTTTTTTATTTGGGCCGGCGCACTGTGTCCATCGACCGACGTGATTTCCATGTGATGGACATAGTGTAGGTAGAGGTGGAATTGAGCATCCAATCGCTCCATCTTGGATTTTTGATCCTTCTCGACCTCAACTAATAGTTTGGTAATAATTTCCAGACTGCTAAGGCAGCTCAGGATTTCATCCAACATTTTCTTTTTTTCCTTGTTGTCCTCCTCTCTAGTGTCTTCCATTTCCAAACTCACTTTGTCGATCATCATCTTAGTTAGCCACGCCATCTCCACCATTTTATGGAAGAGGGTTTCCCTAGGCTATGTGGCCCCCAGATTAGTTACCCAGTCCACTTCCTGTGCCAGTGCATCCCACGCTTTGCCTTTGCATTTTTATTTTATTTCCTTTTCCCATCGGGTAATGGTCGCTTTTCCTTTTGGCGCAACCAAAGTTTGGAAGGTGCCCTCCTCATCTTTTGCTACCTACTCCATTCTTGACTTCCGCCGTGGACTATTAAGAAATTCCTTCCCAAGGGGATTCCTCTTCCTATGTGTTCATTTCATTCGCGCCATCTCGCTTGGCCTGTCACAACTCCTTTGTTGGATACTCAACCTATGTCGCACTTCACAGGGATTCTTCTAGCCCTTGCTATTGCACTCCTTCTGTTTGTGTCTATTCATGTTGTCTCTCCTCTTATTGATCTTCCCCTATTGCGCGCATGTCCTTCCAATCATGGTTTTCCCGCAATGGTGAGCTCTCCCATCCTTTTTCCCTGTTGCGTCTCGTATGATCATGATGACCCAACCTTTATCCCTTTGCGGGTCCCTGCCCCTGCTCGCTTGAGATTCGAATATGCTGCTCTTCATACATGTACTTTGGCATGGTGGATCGATTATGGACCATGTCACGCCCTCATGCCTTACGTCATTCATTGCATCCGGTTTGTTGTCTGTACTTTCCCATGCACTTTCCTTGCATCTCTTACTGTCGAAAGGGCCTTGCTGTCATACCCTCGCATGCTGTTTATGTTGATCCTGCATGGTAATTGGTGGCCAAGTTAGGTAATCATATCCTGCCTGGGTCCTGCGTACCTGCCGCTAGGCCTTGCACTGCCCTTCTCGATGTGACCTTCCTTGCCTAAGTTTCCTTCACGGTCTTTTGTCGCTAGTTGGATGCAGTCTGTTCTGAGTTGTCCATTCAGGATGTTGATCTAGGTAGTGTCTAGTTCCAGACCCTCCTTGCCAACCCCCCTCATTGGCTAGCCTGTCTTCCAGGCCATTCACTGACCTACGGAGCCAATGCAACTCCACTGTATTCATAGTTTTCAGATGCTCTGATAATTTTTGTAAGGAATGTGCCACGTGCCAGAGTCTCTGAACCTTTCCCATTCTGGTGCCATTTTGGAGTCTCTTCCTTGTGTTGATAACCAGGGTGGAGTGACCTTCCACGATAGTGTTTGTCATCCTTTCGCAACTTAGGATTTCAATACCAAGCTCCAAGGCTCTAAATTCCATTACGTTGTTGGTTGAGTTTCCCACACTCCCAACGTACAGCCGAATGATGTTACCACCATTGTCTCTGATCACCCCTCTTGTCCCTGCCACTCCTGGGTTTCCTTTTGTCATCCCGTCAAAATTTAGTTTGAGGAACCCTAACAGAGGGGGGGTCCAGTTGCGGTCTCCCACTTGGAGTTGCGGTTCACACCCTACCGATGTGTTGTTGCACCCATCTTTTAGGTGAAAAAAATCCAGGATGCAGGATTCTTGGTCTATGAGTTGCGTTTTTTCCGTCTTGCAATTGAGGCTCTACACCGTTTCTCGTATTTGGGAGATTATTGCATCCTTGAGCTTTCCTTCTGGTAGGCTTTCATTCCTGAAGATGCGTCGGTTCCTTTCTTTCCATATTGCCCAGATGATCATCCCTGACGTTAGATTCCAGCAGAGGTTCACCATTTCATTTATGCTATAACTCTCATTCCAATTATTGATGGTTACACTGATGTTACCTCAGATCCTATTGGACTGGCGATAGATGCATGCCGCCCAATCCCATATCTCTATTGTGTAACTGCATTTGTCGAGGAGGTGATTGGTTGTTTCATCCTTAGCTTGATAGAGGTGGCATCGAGATGGACCTATAAAACCCCTTTTTGTGAGATTTTCCCAAGTTAGAATTTGGTTGTGAAGAACTAACCATTCGAACATTTTGATTTTTGTCCATTGGGGGCTGCATCAAATATTTCCCCATTGTTGCGTCGGGTCTTCTTGAGCCTGGTTCGTAATGTAATATCATGCTTCTTTTAAGTTGAATTCCCCACCATTTTCCTTGCCCCACCTTAATTGTTCCTCTTCCTCTGAGATTGCAATTTTCCTTTTCCCCAGTTCCTCCTCCACCTCTTTTGTTAGAGTTGCGATCCGATCTCTATTTTGTGTATTGAGTTTGTCCCAGATCCTCCATTTATCACTACCATTTCTTTGCTTCCAATAGTGATGGATTTTTGTTTTGCCTTGCGCTGTCATTTCTTATTGGAGATCCTCCTTATCCGGATTTTCCATTCTGGGTTCCTGTTTCCACGCGTCCTCCCAGAATCTGGTTGTTTTACCATTTCTGACTTCCCATAAACTATGTTTATGGATCCAGTTCTTGTTGCGCCAGGCGAGGTTCCAAATGGTTGAGCCCTCCCTTGTGCCCATGAACCGAATTCGATCATGGTCATTGATGTTTGGGGCATACTTGGCCTTCCAGAGGTTTTCCCATGACACTGATTTGTCCTTGACCCATCTCGTAGGCTTCGTTGGTCACCTGTGGGTCTTGTAACCGCATGCCTCCTTTGCCTTTTGGTCTACAAACCTTCTCCCAGGCCACCAGGGCCCATTTATTTTTATTTTCAGCACCTTTCCATAGGAAATCTCTTTGAATGGCCCTTATCTTTTGTAGTATTCCTTTGGGAGCGAGAAACACTGACATCATATACGCCATAATTGCTTGTAGAACCGCTTTGGTAAGGATAATCCTCCTAGCCAGGTTGAGAGCTCTGTAAGTCCAATTTTTTACCCTCTCCTGCAATTTGTTGATCACTCCTTCCCATGTTGCCATTTTGCATGCTCTGTCCGTCAGGGGGATTCCCAAGTATTTTAGTGGGAGCGTTTTGCATTCAAATCTGAGAATGTTGGTCAGGTTTAGTGTTGAAGAAATAAATCATGGACTTGACATGGTTGATCTCCGCCCCTGAGGCTTCCCAAAGTCTTCTAATATTCTTGTATAGGATTTTGCTTCCTTGACCGTGGGTGTGCCATGGAGTAGGGTATCATCAATGAACTGTTGGTGTGTGGAGGTTGGAAAATTTTCGAAAGGTTTGATGCCTTTTATTTCCCCTACTGTAGTTGCACTTTTTATGCTTCTGCTTAGCCCTTCCATCATCAGAATGAATAGGAAGGGGGATAGTGGGTATCCTTGCAATATGCCTCTCAAAGTCCATAAGGGTTTTGTTGGGGCTCCATTGATTAGTAGTGAGTAGCTTGTCGTTGAGACTAGATTGATGATCTAGATGATCTAGTGATGTTTGAAACCAAAGGATTCCAGCATCTTGGAAATATAGTGCCAACTAATTTTGTCGTAAGCCTTCACCAGGTCAAGTTGGATTATCATCCCCACTCTCCTTTAGATTTTTAGCATGTGTATAAGCTCATGGGCATGGATGATGTTGTCCATGATTTGTCTTCCTTCTACGAAACTCGCATGTTCATGTGAAATCAATGTGGGTAGGAGGGGTTTTAGTCTATTGATTATGAATTTGGAGATTATCTTGTAAACTAAATTGCATAAAGCTATAGGCCCGTAGTGATTTGGGGTCCTTGCTTCATTTTCTTTTGTTTAACCACTTCCCAATAGGCTTTGAAGAATTCCACTGTGAAGCCATATGGACCTAGGGCCTTTCCATTGGGCATCTCCTGGACCACTTGGTAAATTTCCTCCTTTGCGATGGGTTTGTTCAGATTGATGTTTTGTTCCTCAGTGAACAACCTGGGGATGTGTTGAGTTATCCTTTGTATGGCCTCAATTCTATATTGGTTGGGTTCCTGGGCTATCCCCTAGAAGTGATTGACCAGTGTATTTTCAATTTCCTTATGGGGTTCTCTTTCAATCCCATCATGATCCCTAATTTTCAGGATTTTGTTGTGGGTTCTTCTTGCAATGGTTGTTCTATGGAAAAACTTGGTATTCTGCTCTCCTTCCTTTAGCCACCTGATTCTAGACTTTTGGTGCCAAATCATTTCTTCCTGCTGGCATCTTGCTTCCCATTCCTGGGTCATTTGGATCTCTTCTCTTTTCCGATCCTCTGTCTATCCCTTGTCTTTGTAGAGTTCCTGGAGTTTCCTCATGCTGTCCTCAATATTTTTTTTTCTTGGTTTATGTCTCCAAAGATTTCCTTGTTCCACTCTTTGAGTTTATGTTTGATGTACTTGAGTTTCTTATATAGTTTGAAAATCCTCGTCCCTTGATCCGGTAGTTCCTCCCACCACCATTGGTTGGTGTTCTCCTTGAAGGTGGGATGTTCGATCCAAAATTTCTCAAATCTAAAAGGTTTGTTCTTCGGAGTGGTCTGAAAGTTTGTTTCCAATTGAACTGGCTAATGGTATGAACCCCCCCATGGAAGGATGTTGCAGTCCAAAGTTATTCTCTGCAGAATGATGGATTCCAACACCAAGAATCTGTCTAGCCTTGTAGCTAATTGGTGCTGATTTATTTGTTTGTTATTCTAGGTGAACTAGCCATTGCTGGTTATGATGTCCACCATCTCCATTGTATCAATGAAAACTGAGAATTCATCAGCATCTCTATCCAGTCTCCTGGTGCCCCCTTTTTTCTCCGCAAGTGTTGTGATGATGTTGAAGTCCCCTGCCAAGATCCAGTGGAGGTTGTTGGATCGAGCCTTTAGATTTTCTAGGTCTAGGAGAATTCTCCTTTTTTCCTCCAACATCTGGGGACCATACACATTAGTACATAGAATCACCTCTGTGTTACCTATGATTTGCATGTTAACCGAAAGTGTGTGTCTTGTGGCTTTGGATGCTAGTAGGTTCATCGATTGTGGGTTCAACAAGGTGAGAAAATTGTCTGCCATCTGTTGGCCTTCGACAACCAACATCTTGTTTTTACTCCATTGTTTTTCACTGATTGTTTCCATTCTGTCTACAATGCATTTTATCTCTTGTATGCAACAAAGGTTGGGTTGCTCCTTCCTTAGTCTATTTCTAAGGATTCTTTGCTTTCATAGGCTGTTTAGGCCTCTTATATTCCATGTTATAATCTTCATTTAAACATGTGGGGGGGAGTTGGGAAAGAGCTTTTTCATCTTACCTGAATTTATCAGCAAGGCTCCTAGTTCTTGTAGGGATACGCTGATTGATTTCATGCCTTTATTCCACCTTGTCTACTTCGGTGAATGTTGTGGTTGTCCCTCACCTGATTTGATTCCCAGGTGTCCTATCTCGCCATGCATGCACTTGATCCCTCTTGATTTTTCTTCCTCCCTTAGAAGGAAAAGGTATTGGATGTGATCTAGTTTCTCCGCTGGCACACTGTCTACTCCCTGCCTTTTCCATTGCTCCAATATGTTCGGGAGATCTATTCCTTCCCTTTCCACAATGTCTCTGAGATCAGGATCTTCCATGCCTACCTCTCTTGGTGTCATCTCCGAGTCTCTGTCTATCTTATGCATTGGGGTATTGGCATCTTCGTTTCCTCCTTCCATAGGACTTGCGCTACCTCCTTGCTCCCTCTTATTGCTTGGAATATTTGTGTTCACATGAGTTGATTGTTCCCTAGCTTCTCTAGCTTTTGTATTTTCCTTTTGTACTTATTCTCCTTGGTCCACCCTGTTCTGCCCTTCTAGTCTAGTTCTAGCTTCCGAATTTCTTCCTATTGGGACTTTACTTTTTTTCTTGTTTCCTCTRTTTCTGTGGTTCGACTTTACAAATCCATCCTCATCCTGCTGTATTTTGGTGTTTTTCGTTTCTTGTTTTTTATTGAGAGAACATTTGTTGATCAAGTGACCATGTTCATGGCATCATCTGCATCTAAATGATATATTCTCGTAGTCGATGCTTTGTATCCATTCCTCATCCCTGAATTCCAGGCTTATGGCTTCTGGGAGCGCCCCCGAAACATCCATCTCTATATAGATCCTTGCATATGATGTATATCTCCCTTTTAGGGTTGCTTCTGATGTTTTAACATATTTTACAAGCTTGTTTCCTATTGCTTCGAAGGTGGATGAAAGCCAGTAGTCTAGCGGTAAGAAGTAAATACTCAGCTAGAAGGGGACACTTTTAAATTTTTCTTTCTATGGGAAGAAGTTTTCCTTCCATGACTACATGTATAGCCCTATTGAGGCATGGAAGTATGCCGCCCCCTCAAATAATTTATCCTTGTCCTCCAGGTTCGTGAAGACTACTATGAAAAATCCTTTCGAGCCCAGGTGGAGTTCCACTTCTCCACTTGGCTTCCATTGATATTTTATCCAGCTGGGCAACATTCTTTCTATGGGCCACAAACCCATGAACTTCTAGATTAGTGCATGTGTCTTCATCTGGTCTCGATAGAGTTGCGTTTGTGGGTCTTCTAGTATAACCTTGGGTATAAATGTTGTTTTATATTTACACGAGTTGCGCCCATCTACCCCACTGTGTTTCACTGGTTCTTGCGTATCATTCTAGAATTCTCTGGCGTCTTCCCCCACACCATCCATTTTTTCTTGGTTTCTCTCCTTATTCTTTTCTGATATTGATCCCAAGGTGCTTGTCAATGGTTCTTTGAAACCAACGCCTCGTGGTCCTTTCCCCCTGTTCACCACTACCTGCTTGTATGAGGGGGTTCCACTCCCGCCCCCTTTGGTAACCATTATGTCCGTTGCTGAGACTGTGACTATAAAACCCTAGCTTGCAGTTTCTTTAGAGTCATTTTTTTAGTCCAGAAGAATCGAATTTAATTAAAAAAGTTGGGCCTTGAATTTACACTCGAAAGCACTTCCAAATTGGATATACATGGTTGACTATGTGTTTTATGGAAAATGTTTTGGAAGTTTGGGGTGCGCTCCATACTTGGTTGTGGTTAATGGAAATTAATGTGAAAAGAAAGGAAACGACGTGAAATTACTGCACGTCATTCTTACCCTACCTTGAGGTCGCCACCTTCACTATACTCGTGCTTGTTTTGGTTGCTCTAGTTAGTATTGCCTCCATTTTTCTTGGCCTTTGGAACAATAGTGGTGCTCGTTAGCTTTTTGCCATTCTCTTTACAGGTATGTTGGATCTTATCTCTCCATTCATGAACTGTAACTCTGCTCCGAATAAAATCATTGTGTTGGCTCTTAGATTTTGCTTGCAAAGTGTGTTTCCTTTCCGACGATTACAGTAGATGTATGTGGGGATTCTGGCTGTGCAAATTACATTTAAATAGGGTTTCTTCCTGTTGAAATTTAAACGTTTCAAGCTGGGAAATTTGTTTGGAATTCCATTCTATTTGAAGTTGTGGTTGTGTTGTGCCCATAATGAATGCTTCTTATTATGGTATGATTGTTGGCATATGATTATGGAGAATACATTCAGTTTCATTCATTTCCCGTGATTAAATTTTGAAGGTTTTTCTCTGTGAAATAAAAAGAATAGTTGGTTTTTTTTGTTATTACGTAATCCTACACTCTCTACCCATTCCTTGGGATATTTTCGGCCTTTCGTATTATCATTCCATTGTTTGAAAATATATTGGACACCTGTGTATTTGCCTTATGACCACTTTATGAGGTCTGTAGAAAGGTTTGTTTGGGAAGAAATGTGTTTTTGTTTTGCTTTGCAGCCCCATTTCAAAATATTTCGCCCATGTGCATGCTTAGGCCTTGTTTTTTTTTATTCGATATATGGATAGTTAGTAAATTCAAACTCTGGTTTGATATTCGTTATGGTGTTGACCCGACAACGGGAAAGATTGGTTATATCTATGAAGTCTTGACTCGTTTGTTATTTATCTATAAGGGTTTGGTCGATTTTGAAGTTATATGGTTTTAAAAAAAAATGATCACTACTAGTGTCACATTGAGGTTTCAAACCCATTCTATTTATGCAACAAGTATTGGGGTTGTGATATAAATTTTACATAATGAAAGGTCGATGGATTTATGTTTGTTTTCTCAACCTCCCATGCTGGCTTGAGACAATTTGGTTTCAAGTGACTTGTAAATGGTCTCCTACAAAACGTTTTGCTAGTTTAAATGGACATCTATTAAAAAAAACAAAAAGGGGGAAATGAAAATTATAAAGATTGACAGTCCTTGGGATTTATATTGAGCCCTATAAACATTTCCATGTCTTGGATTTGAATTGTTAACAGAGAAAGGTTTTTGGCAAATGATGGCAATGTCGATTTTAAAAGTCAATAAAGGTTATTTCATGTAATAGAACAATAATCGTCTCATTCTCGTTCATTATATCACTTTCCGCTCATTATATGCCCACCACCTTCCCAAATACATTTAATTAATTCCATGTTCTGTTATTATGAATTTCAAAAAGAAAGGGACTAGATGATAATTGGTGTTGGAAGTTTGGATATGGAGACATTGTTGCCTCTGCATTTGCTTGAACAATATTCATTGGTTGGTTCCAGTCCATGTTACCATTTTTCGCTCATTACAAATCCCCCCATCTTCCCAATAGCCCTATCACTCCATGTTCAAATGTCAATTGATTATTGAATTTAAAAATATGATGGATGGATGGATTGCATGTGCTTCTGTTGTGAATGATAGAGACAACCTTTTGATTTTGTTTAGGTAGAGTATTGATGCATGGATTGTTAAGAGTTTTTCATAACATGATTGGAATATTGCTTTAGGATGAGTTTCTTTAGCAGAGACAACAATGACAGAGGTGAAAATAGAGGCAGAGGAAATAAATGGCAAAGAGGCCATAGAAGGCCACAATTTTCGATACATTTTGACGTTGATTTGCAAGAACTAAATCAAATTTTCCAAGCTAGGTTTTTTATTCTAGTTGGCCAAGGAATTTTGCAACCTATACCTGAGAGGCCTCATTTCCAGTCGCATTATAATTTCAATGGTATCCACGTCCCCCCTCATGTGTCTATGCAGCCAAAACCACCTACCAATGATGGTTGGCAAGAAATTGTTCATTAACCTGTAGCTCATCACCATGGTTTGCCTACTGCATCGTTTTCATTACCCCCTTGTCCACCACCATTCAACCCAAATGCCCAAGAAGATTGTGTTGTCTCTCCGGTACATTCCTCTCATGCAAGAAAAAAGCTAAAAATTGATGTTCCCAAGCTAGAGCTAGATAAGGGAAAAGTAGTGGCCAATCACTCCAAGTCCTCCAAATATTCCTTTGAATTTGTGTCTTCCCATATTCACCTCAAAGATAGTTTCTCTCATATCATTAGTGAGATCCTCCCACAGGGTCCTAATCAATGGGAGACTGTTGCACAGGAAAAGTCAAAAATGGGATCAAAAGAGGGCAGCAATGAAAAGAGGCAAAATGCCTCACATAGCAAATATAGTTTTTAGCGCTTTTTAATGATTTTGTTTTAAAGACAAATGTTATTGGTGTGATTAAAAATGTTTTGACAACAATAACATATCTATACATTATGTTTTGGGACAACATGAGTATAACTCTATTTTTGGCCATAGTCATGTTTTATTTTGATCTTAAAATATTTTGACTATTTATAAGGATAGGATTTTTTTTTCCATGGAAAAAAGCGTAATTTTATTCATCCGAAGAGACAAAATTACATTTTTTAGGTGCTTCTATGAGCACAACACACTCCTTGCATGTATAAAGAAACAAAGAGCATAGGTCCTTGACCCTATGCCAAGAAAAGATGCCTTGAAAGAGGCTTTTTAAGAGCAAACTGATAGCCTATTATTTACATCACCCAGAACAAGGTGGGAAATACACTGTCTGTTTAAGAGCCATAGATGTGCTTATATTACAGGCTGGTAAAAATGTTGGTGATTGTTTCTTGCAAAAGTTACATATGATAAGAATCTTCTCTATTTTGGATATCAACTACTGAAAATGTTGGTGGTTATTGTTTGCAAAATTACATATGATAAGAAACTTCCTGTCTCCAAATTGTGCCGACCAAATGACTATTTAAGAAGTGAGTGAAGAAAGAGAATCATTCCCGTGGTCGTTCCGAGGCTTCAATAAAGGGACGATGGTAGAAGGCATGAGTTTCATCTTCCTTGATTTCTATGATGTTCCATTGACCCAAAGTTAGAGGAAGACCTTCTTTTGATAGCGTCCGCTACCACGTTCATGTTCCTATAGACATTGGAGATAACCACTGTATCAAATTCTTCTAGCAAACGAAAGATGTCCTCCAAAACAGGGATAAGAAAAATATTGTGACATTGCTGAAGTTTTATTGCTCAGTTGATGACATTCATAGAATCACCATAAATTTGGAGGTGAAGTATTTCCTTTTCTTTGGTGAATAGAAGTAGTATTTTCAGAGTCAGTAGTTCGACATAGTTATTTGTACCCTCTCCCAGTTTTAATTTTAGATTAAAATAATGGTTTTCAGCTAGATGGAGTACTATTCCACTCCTGCATGTGTGATTCTAAGAAGCCCCATTGAAGTAAGCCCAGGGATTTGATTTGTCTATGGCCTCTGTTTGATTCAACTGCAAAGTCAGACCTTTTTTGTCTGTGGGAAGTGTGATAAGATGGATAAAATTTGGGCTACAGTTCTCTTAGGAAGAGGGGCTTTTCCTTTGAATATTGCAGCATTCCGAGCCAGCCAAATGCCCCAATTGATAATGAGGGGAAGGGCTTTAAGCTCCTTGAATCTCAGATCATGGATCCAAGCCTTCCAAGCATGTTCCAAAATGGTTCCTCTCCAGATACAGTTCTGTCTGAGACTAGATGAAGCTTCAATCCATGATCTCTTTGTAAAAGGGCATGAAATGAGAATATTGTAAGTTGTTTTGCTTTCATTTTGACAGAGGGGACATCTGTCGAGTCCTTCAAACTGACGCTTTCTCAGGTTTTCCCAGGTTGGGACCTTTTCATTTAGGGTCGTCCATAGGAAAATTTTGACTTTTTGCGGACATTTTAACTTCCAAAGTCCTCTCCACCACCAACTTGGATTTTTTTGGAAGAGGTCCAGGTTAAAAGCAATGTATCTAAGTTTTGGGGTGTAAGTTCATGAAGGATCCATTTTCCAAACCAACTCATCCTCTTTGTCCGTAAGTCTTATGTGACCGACATGTAGTGTGTTGGCATGTTTTACAGGCAGTGTATGCTTGTCATTGATGGCAAGTACAACAACGATGATGTCTTGAGTACAGGTATAATGTGCCAGGCGGGCACCAGAAGTATTTTGGGAAGATGCAACAGAGCAAGCTCGTGAAAACCAGAAGAGATAGTGCAGAGGTGCACGTAGAGTGCAGAGTATGCGTGTTTATCATTGATGACAAAGATCACAACCAATAGCAAAACGATGATCGCATGACAAGATCAGAAGCTAAATTCCATTTCGGGTATCAGAAACAAAGACTCCATTTCGGAGTTTCGGATACTGGGAGTTGGAGAAGTCAAGAGTCGAGACTCTTCATCAAAGGAGTCTCGAAGTGCCGAAATGCGAAATGCCGAAATCCTGAAACAGGCACATCAACCGGAGTTTCGGATAACGAGAGTTGGAGCAGTCAAGAGTCGAGACTCTTCATCACAAGAGTCCCGAAGTGCCGAAATGCAAAACGCCGAAATCCTGAAATAGGCACATCAACCCGAGTTTTGGATACCAGGAATTGGAGGATTCATGAGTCAAGACTCTTCATCACAGGAGTCCCGAAGTGCCAAAATGTGAAACGTCGAAATCCCAAAGCAGGCACATCAACCGAAGTTTCGGATACCCGGAGTTGGAGGAGTCAAGAGTCAAGAATCTTCATCACATGAGTCCCGAAGTGCCGAAATGCGGAATGCCGAAAATCCCAAAACAGGCACATCAAGTGGAGTTTCGGATACCGGGAGTTGGAGGATTCAAGAGTCGAGACTCTTCATCACGGGAGTCCCAAAGTGCCAAAATGCAAAATTGTGAAAGGCGCTAACAACTAAAATCCATTTTGGAGATCGTGACATGGAGCATCAAGATAAATCTTCACCACAGGAATGCCAAAATGCGAATTGTGAAATGGAGAAATAAGCACGAGATCCATCATTTATAATCCAACGGTGCAGGTTAATCAGGAATATGTTCGAAGGGCTACTGTTTCTCTTCACAGTTAATCGATCAGTGGCGATTCAGTTGCTGATGCAATTTTTGGAGGTTCACAGTGTAACTGCTAGAAACGACTGATTGTTTTTGCCAAAGGACTGGAAGAGACTTCAGGGTGATCGTCAGAGAAGATGAAGAGTCTCAAGGCATCTGCCAGTGGAATGAAGATTGTTCAAGAGGTGATTGACAGATGGAAGAGCGTTGAAGCCTGTAACTGCAACAGAGAGGATGAGCTCGATTGTGACAGAGAAGACGAAGAGTCTTGACTGGTAGACAGGATAAAGAATCTTAGCATAACACCCAGTGATGATGGACACATGGGTTTGACGGCCAGAGAAGCTGAAGAGTTGCAATGATGATCAGGCAGAGCACTTGACATGAAGAGCATGCAGAAGAATTGTGCACAAGGTGCACAGAAACTATAAGAATGCAGAACAAAGAAGAGATGGAGTTTTTGTTGAGAGGGATTTATGCACGTAGAAGGAGGCAGAGTGCAGCAGCCGAAATGCACAGAAGAGGAATGGTGCATTGAAGGGACATGGTGTATAGAGCATAAAAGGCAAAAGAACATAAAGCGTAAGGGGAGTGTGCAGGAAGACACTGATGCAGGTAGAGCAGAGCAGTGTAGCAGAACAATGATAAGATTGGTAAGCCATTGATAAATATTGTATCACTGTGATAAACTTATATATAGAAAAATTTATATTGAAGGGTGGTTGGGAGGTGCTAGGGAGGATTGTTGTCCTCAGAGGTTCAAGTGGGTGCTTGAACATAGGGAGTTGTAGCTTCCATCTAGTTGTAGCCAGAAAAACCAAGGTGGCAGGGTGGTGCAAGGGAGAATATTGGTTCTCTGATATACAGGTTGGTGCATGTGTAACTAGAAGTTGGTACTTCCATCTCGTTGGTGTTGGAACTCTTAGGGAGTTAGTTCTTCCTTCTACTGGGTGCTAGAGAAACCAGGGAGTCGGTGCTTCCTTCTAGTGGGTGCTAGAGAATCCAGAGAGTTGGTGCTCTCAGCAAGTAGCAGCTTGCAAAACAGAGGTTGTAGCCTCATTATGAGTTGGTGCTCATAAGTATGATAATGTACAGAATGTAAAGATTACTTATCATATAAAG
>JASDQU010011257.1:297977-321694 GCA_032191745.1 Picea mariana
CTGGGAGTTGGAGGAGTCAAGAGTCAAGACTCTTCATCACATGAGTCCCGAAGTGTCGAAATGCGAAATGCCGAAAATCCCGAAACAGGCACATCAAGTGGAGTTTTGGATACCGGGAGTTGGAGGAGTCAAGAGTTGAGACTCTTCATCATAGGAGTCCCGAAGTGCCAAAATGAGAAATTTTGAAAGGCGCTAACAACTAAACTCCATTTCGGAGATAGTGACATGGAGCATCAAGATAACTCTTCAGCACATGAATGCCAAAATTCCAAAATGTCAAATTGTGAAATAGAGAAATAAGTGCGAGATCCATCATTTATAATCCAATGGTGCAGGTTAATCAGGAATATGTTCGAAGGGATATTGTTGCTCCTCATAGTTAATTGATCAGTGGAGATTCAGTTGCTAATGCAGTTTTTGGAGGTTCACAGTGTAATTGCTAGAAATGACTGATTGTTTCTGCCAGAGGATTGGAAGAGACTTCAGGGTGATCGCCAGAGAAGATGAAGAGTCTCAAGGCATCTGCCAGTGGAATGAAGACTGTTTAGGAGGAAATTGGCAGATGGAAGAGCATTGAAGCTTGTAACTACAACAGATAGGATGAGCTCGATTGTGACAGAGAAGACGAAGAGTCTCGACTGGTATATAGGCTAAGTTATCTCAGTATAACACCCAGTGAAGACTGACACATGGGTTTGACGGCCAGATAAGCTGAAGAGTTGCAATGGTGATCATGCAGATCACTCGACATGAAGAGCATGCAGAAGCATTGCGCACAAGGTGCACAGAGACTATAAGAATGTAGAACAAAGAAGAGATGGAGTTGTTGTTGAGAGGGATTTATGCGCGTAGAAGGAAGCAGAGTGCAACAGACAAAATGAACAGAAGAGGAATGGTGCATTGAAGGGACATGGCGCACAGAGCATAAAAGGAAAAAGAACATAAAGCGTAAGGGGAGTGTGCAGGAAGACACTGAAGCAGGTATAGCAGAGCAGTGATAAGACCGGTAAGCCATTGATAAATAATGTATCATTGTGATAAACTTATATATAGCAAACTTTATATTGAAGGGTGGTTTGGAGGTGCTAGGGAGGATTGTTGTCCTCAGAGGTTCAAGTGGGTGCTTGAACACAGGGAGTTGTAGCTTCCATCTGGTTGCAGCTAGAAAAACTAGGGTGGTAGGGTGGTGCAAGGGAGAACATTGGTTCTCTGATATATAGGTTGGTGCCTGTGTAACTGGAAGTTGGTGCTTCCATCCAGTTGGTGTTGGAACTCTTAGGGAGTTGGTGCTTCCTTCTACTAGGTGCTAGAGAAACTAGGGAGTCGGTGCTTCCTTCTAGTGGGTGCTAGAGAATCCAGAGAGTTGGTGCTCTCAGCAAGTAGCAGCTTGCAAAATAGAGGTTGTAGCCTCATTATGAGTTGGTGCTCATAAGTATGATAATGTACAGAATGTAGAGATTACTTATCATATAAAGAAGAAGAGGTTTTTACCCTTTATGGTTTTCCTCGTGAAATATCTGTCTCTGTATATTTCATATGTGTGAATGATGTTGAATGTTCTATTGCTTACTTCCCTGCATTATTGTGATTTACATTAAGTGTTCTGCAAAGAATTTAAAATAAGAATAATTGTTTAAGCATGGAAACAACTGATTCACCCCCCCCCCNGGATCTCTAGCAACTCGATATGAAAACTACATCACAACACTATGTAGTTTTCATATCGAGTTGCTAGAGATCCAATTAGCCCCACATTGGAAACACTTTTCCATCCTTGATTCCAGAGGGTAGTTGAGTTGGGGCCAGCAAGGTGGGAGAGGAGGAAGATGTTCTATCTGTGGAGATGGTTAATTTATTCCATTGGGAGGATGTGAGAGTTTCCACTTCCCGACCAAGGATCCACACCAATGCGAAAGTGGTTTCCTTTGCCTACTCTCCAGGCCAGTCCTTCCCCTATCACTTGAAAGGAGGAGATTAAAGATTTCCAAAAAATTGAGCTTTGTTTGTAGGTCTTGTTTGGAGATCTAATCCAATCCTCCACTGTATCATGTGCAATTTATTTTTGGGTGACTACCAGAGACCATAGATTGTTGCATGAGATGAGGTGCCAACCCATTTTTTTCGCCAAAGCCTTGGAAAACAAAAAAATATTTTTGAGTCCCCAACCTCCCAGAGCTTTTGATCAGGCAAGATGGTCCCATTTTTCCCATGGTTGAGTGAACTTGTCCCCAGAGCCTGACCAGATAAAACGAGAGCATTCCTTTATAATATTTTCCAATATTCCTTTCAGAATCTAGTCCAGTGGCATCCAATATATTTGGATGGATTCCAAAACTGCTTTTGTTAGAGTGAGTCTTCCTGCCCTCGAGAGCCACCTGAAGCTCCATCCAGTTAGTCTTTTTTCCAGTTTTGAAAGAATCCATTTCCAGTCCTCTTTGTGATAATGATTCAGCTTCAGGTGAAATCCTAGGTATTTTAGGCCTCTCGAGAAGTCCTGGATTGTAAAAGGAAAGAGTCTTTGATAGATATCTTCTTCCTCTCTTTCCATTTCTGAGAATGAGAGGGTTGATTTTTGGAAATTCGTTTGCATACCTATAGCCGAGTGAAAAAGGCAGAGGATTTCTGCTAGAACTTTTGCATCCCGCCCCCAACCACTGCAGAAGATGAGGACTTCATCCACAAATAGTAAATGTGTGAATCTCATATCAACGATTTTTTGATTTCCTTGGAAGTCCCCCATTCTTACTGCATTAGCAATATCCCTACTCAGACCCTCAGCCACTAGGAGGAAGAGGAGTGGAGAATGTGGACATCCTTGGCATTGAAATTTTTCATAGGTGAAGAAGGGTGAGGTTGCTCCATTGATAAGGACCGAAAATGAAACTGAAGTGATGCAGACCATCGTCCATTTTATGAATGGAACCTCAAACCCTAGATGAGTGAGTAGGAGACAAATGTAGGACCAATTTACCATATCAAAGTATTTTGAGAGATCGAGCTTTATGATGGTGCCTTTGGATTTTGTGGTCTTCGAGCTATGAAGCCTTTCCTAAGTGAATCCTATTGCTTCATGGATTTGATGACCTTCAAGAAACCCAAACTGTTCTTTTGAGATGGAGGCTGACAGGAGTGGCTTCAGCTGACGGGCTATGAATTTGGCTATAATTTTGTAAAATGCAGTTGCAGAGTGAGATAGGTCTTAAATCATCAAAGGAGTGGGGATCATCCACCTTGGGGATGAGGGCTATAAAGGTGGTGTTTAGGGGGATATGAATTCTTCCATTTAATTTGGATTCCTCAATGAATTTAAGAATATCACCTCCAATCTGATCGAAGAAGCCCAAATAAAATTCGATTGACCATCCATTTGGACCTGGACTTTTATCCTTTTGAAAACTTTGAAGAGTGTCTTTGAGTTCAACTTCAGTGACTTCTGCAAAGAGGTCTCAGTTCCCTTCCTCATCCATAAAATTGGGAAAGTAGAGGGCCAATTTTATGAAGTCGGTTATGTTTTCCCTTCCGTCTGCTTTGAATAAGGACTGGAAGTGTCTATTACCCATATTTGCTATCCCTTCAAAGGAGGTGACTAATATATCCTCCTAGTCCTTTAGGATCCAGATTGTGTTGGAAAATTTCCATCCTTGGGAAAAGGAATGGAAGAATTTGGTATTCTCGTCCCCATTCTCTAGCCAAATTGCCTGACTTTTAAGCCTCCAGGTTGCTTCTAGGACTGCCATTAAATTCCATCGCTTTGCTTCTAGGCTCCTCAAAATTTCTTAAGAGGCTTCTGAGGAGAACCCAGATTCAGTGTCTTGATAAATCACCTCTAGCTGGTCCTCAATACTTTTGAGTTCTTTCTCATCTTCTTTTTGTTTTTGTTTTTCCCAAGGAATGACCATTTTTTATATTTTTTTAGATTGTACATGAGTTTAATGGATGTCGATGTTCCATTTGTATCCTGTAAATGGGTCCAATTTGATTTTACCAACTTTTGAAAAGCTTCATCCTTAATCCAAGTAGAATTGAATTTGAAAGGGGAAGTCGACTTTTGGGAACCCCCTTCAACAACAAACCAGACTGGGGAGTGATCTAATTCCCCTCCATTCCCAATCCATTGGCATAAGTGGAAAGGAAGCATCAACCTAGATTCTGTGATCAAGAAAAGGTCTAATCTTTTGGCAAAACGGGCCTCCCCAACCCTCATATTCCTCCAGGTGGGAAGCAACTTGACTGGTGTGATATCAATAAAGCCTTTGGAAGCCAAAAGATGGTTAAAAAAATCAACTTGGGGGTTTGGGTGTGCTGAGGGACCCCAACTTTCAACTTCCCCTAAAGAAAAATTGAAGTCGTCGCCAATTATTAGATTTTCCGTCTTCATAAGCTCCTTGCTAAACAGGGTGTTCCAGAATGGAATCCTGTTTGTATGTGGCCCATAAGCGTTGATTATTTTGACCTCCAGGCCAAGTCCTTCCACTTTTACATCTATTCCCAGACAAGAGTAGGAAGCCCAGGAGTTTAAAAGATTTATACTTCTAGAGTACCAATGGATGGCTAGGCCTCTCGACCTTCCTCGAGCATCCAATCCCAGGAAATCCCATCCCGAGAAGAGAGTAGAGAGTGTTTTAGTGCCGAAATTTCATCTTCTAGGGTTTCTTGAAAAAGGAGAACATCAGGTTGGTGTAGAGATACCAACCTCTTCAGAGCAGATTTTTTGTGGGGGCTTGCTAAACCCCTGCAATTAAAGGAAAGGAGTTTCATGGGGGAGACCTTACGAGGGATTTTGCTGCTTTAATAGCCCCGAGAAGAGACCATTTTCGTCCTGAAGCAATGCCCAATAATGCACGATATTGGGCTATGGAGATATGGGAGGGTCTACCTTAGCCCTTTTTTCTCTTTAGAGGTTCCGAGGTAGGGCCTAGTCCCCTAGAGTCTGAGGTAGGTATAGAGATTGATCTATTGTGAATATGGAGGCAGATGATCGAATCCTCAGACCCCTTGGAGGAGGGTTCCTTGAAAGAACGAGAGTTAGAGGAGTCAGGAGGAGAAACCGCGTGAAGAGGAAAATCATTCAACGACAGTAAAGGGAGAGAGGAAGAGGTGAAATGTGGTTCTATGGAGACAATGTTTGAAAGGGGGAGGTTCTGGGGAGAGGGGATGCAATCCCTTAAAAGAAAATTGAAAGCGTTTAGCATACCATTTATAGGGCGAGGAATAGAAAGTTGCATACCCAAAAAGTTGTCTATCAGTTGTTGTGGTGTTGACTCCAGGTTGTAGTTTGGGCGTGCCTCATCTCCAAATGAAAAAATGAGAGCCAAAGCATCCATAGTCGGCACAGGTTGTCCAGCTGTCGAGGATGTCGATAGAGCTATCGGGGTGGGGGAAAGTGTACTCACCGAGTTTGACACTAAAGAGGAGGAGTTGCCACCGGTGGCCTCCTGTCATTCACGACCGGGCCTGCTGGCTTCGAATGAATGGTGGCTAGATTTCCCTCGAGTGGATGTTTTGTAGTCCATAATAATGTGTCCATATTCGTGGCATCTTTTGAAACAGAAGGGCACTCATTCATAATATAGAATTTGGACCCTTGTCCGTCCCAAATCTGTTAGGTTGAGGAATTATCGTAGCCCTTCCCTGATGTTTAGAGAGACTAGAATTCTTGCCACTGACATCTCTCCCATGTCTAAGAATCCCATATCTACAGTTAGAAACTCCCCCAGAAAATTCCCTATTGCTTGAAAGCAATTTTCTGACCATAGATGAGGAGGGAGTCCTGGTAGATGAACCCAGATTGGAATGGAGTCTAGTAGCCCACTTGCAACATAAAAGGTGGGGTTACAAAGCTTCATTTGAACTAGGGAAGAGTCGATTGCCCAAATTTTTTGGAGTATGAACAACGCCTGTGAGGGCTCGGAGAAGATGATCATAAACCATCCTCTAGAGAGGCAAAATATATTGGGTGGAGAAAGGGAGTTCGCACCCCAGATTGTTGTGGCCCAGGCTCTCAATGTTTTTTCACTAAATTGTCGGCCATAGGATTTTCTGACTAGTGTTTTGTCTGCCATCTCTACTATCATGGACATAGAAAGATCTTCACCTATGATGAAGTTAGGATCTACTTTAGAAGACCCTAAGCATTTTTTTCGCTTACTTCATCTTGGCCCTGTAGCACCTTGCACTTCAAGATCTGAATCAAAGGGGACACTTTGGCCTGAGACTCTGCTTTGACTTATATCCCAGCCATTTAGTTTGTAGGGGTGCATGTTTGCGACAACAAAGCCTCTCTCTGGCTCCATAAAAGTTTGAACTAGGGATAAACCATGGTCCACAAAGGGGAAGTAACAGTGCATAGAATGTTCCTGACCCAACGCCTGAGTGTGCATGAACCCAAGGTTTGATTCTTCAAAGGTCACTTCCGAAAAATGCTTAGGGTAAACCCCCAATTCCCCCAACCCAGAGTTAGGCGACGAGGATATTGTGGGGTCTGGTAATGACCAGGAGACTACTGTTGGGGATGATGTAGAGAAGAATTCGCAGTGGACAGGAGAGAAGGAGCCTTTGAAGGCTTGTGAGGGGTGTGCGCAGCTAGGGATCAAGGCAAAAATGTAGCCAGAGATTATGAGAGCCACTGACGCCGAGAGATCACTGCCCCAAGGTTCATATCCAATCCAAGAAAAAGATCCTGAAGCAGAAGCTGGGAAGAAGCCTATTACCCTAGAGAGCTGTGAGAAGAATTCATTCTGGGATTCCATAGGAGTCGTTGAAGGCAACTGAGTTCCCAGGGAGGGACGTTGTGGATAGTTGTATCTGGGCGGGATTTGGTGGGCTGTCAATTGTCCCTATCTAGGGAAGCAACTCACCTGGATCTGGTGAGTAATCAACCTCTTCCTCATAGGTAGCCATAGGATCTCCCCTCCCATTTACAGGTCAGCTTCACCTTCATGCCGAGACTATTCACTGACTGACCGAAACCTCTTTGAGAGAGTGAGGCGTCAGAAGGGGATCCAGAGTGTTGGGGGAAAAGGCTAATCTTTAGTGAGTGGGTTCAGACCTGTGGTCTTTTTAGGGGGTAGCATGTGATTACAGGGTGCGGGCCACAGAGCCCCCAACACTGTAGAGCCATCTTTCATTATGGCTCCATGCATCCTATATATAAGGATGGGAGTTACAAGTGTTAGAGTTTAAGATATTATTAGTTTTCTTTTCAATTCACTAGATAACCATAGCATAGATAGGATCACTGAGAAAAACACAATCACAAGAGACACATCATTTATCCTGGAAAATCCTCATGGGGGAGAAAACCCTGCAAAAAATTCCTTAATATAGATAGCCAATACAATGCGAAGATAATAAACCAAACAATACATAAAGTTCTCTCCCAAGTATGTGCCTCTCTCTATGTTCCTTCTTCTCCAACTACAGCTCCAAACTTGCGCTTTGATAAACAAGTAAGTGAGTGAACAAATGAGGCACTAGCCTCCTTTATTTATACAATCTGGCAGGTGTTGAAAGGACGTGTCTTTTCACTAGCAGGGATGACTTCTCCTTCTTGGTGGTTATAACCACTTTAAGTAATTATGGGGGCCGACTTCTCATTATGCATATTACAATTAGGGTTTGACCAATCCATAAAAGGGGATTTGGTCACTTACAATGCCTGACATGATCAATCCAAAAAAGGGGATTGATTTAATGAATAATACATCAATAATAAAATAGAATACTCTTTGCAGTTACAATATTTCATCACTCCCCCTTAACAAGAAGGGTTTTCTACAACAACATCGGGCGAGAGAGAGGGAAACATCATCAACAACATCTTGGAACACTGACTAGCATATCTATAGATCATCAAAAGTTTTTCTCATCATCATCGTTCATAGCATGGAGTTGGAGTAGCATCATCATCCTCATCAGCATGAGGCTAAAGTAACATCATCATCATATTTAGCATGAAGCTAAAGTAATATCATTAACGTATTTAGAATGAGGCTAAAGAAATATCATCATCTTCAACATTAAAGTTGAAATAACATCATCATCTTCATCTTCAACAAGAAGCTGAAGTGGCATCATCATAATCATCTTCAGCAAGAAGCTGAAGTGGCATCATCATCATCTACATCAACATGGACTAGTATAACACTAAAACATCATCATCAGTAAAAACAATATCACAACACAAAGGCTAGATTATCATCAAGATCAACACTAGGTTGAGAATCTTCAACACGAAGTTGGCATCACAGCATGAAGCTGGATTCACAATATCATCATCAAGAAGCTGGAATTATAGTACGAGACTGGAAACACAACATCATCACAAAGCTAACATCACATCACGAAGATGGAAACACATCATCAACATGAAGCTGGCATCACAACACGAAGCTGGCAACACATCATCAACACGAAGCTGGCATCACAGCATGAGGCTGGCAGCACATCATCACAACACGAGGTTGGCACATCATCACAACACGAGGCTGGCACATCATCAGAGCATGAGGTTGGCACATCATCATAGCACGAGGCTAACACATCATCAACACAAGGCTGGAATCACATCACTAGGTTGGCACATAATCATCATAGGGTTGACATCACAACATTACTCCCCCTTTCGAGGGAGGTCCTTACAGACTACACCAATCTTATCTCGAAAGTGCTCAAACTTTACATGAGATAGAGGTTTGGTCAACACATAAACAACCTGTTCATCCGTGCTAACATACTGGAGCTTTATGGCTCCTCTCTGCACCATATCACGAATGAAGAGATATTGGATCTCTATGTGCTTCGACTCATCATAGAACACATTATCTCCATACAACTATGGTTACCACATAGGATCATGGTGGCTTCCATCTCCAGATTAGATAGATATGTCAACAACATCCGAATCCATACTACTTCACAACTGGCAGAACATGTAATAATGTATTCCACTTATGTCATGCTCAGAGCAATGTTGAATTTCTCCCTACTCTGCCATGAAGTCATGGATGACCTCAGACTGAAACAACATCCTGAAGTTCTCTTTCTATCAGAAACACTTCCAACTCAATTTGAATGAGTATAACCACTCAATCTGAAGTCATGATATCCATCATAACTGAGACCACAATCTAATGTACCCTTAAGGTACCTCATCACATGTTTTGTAGCAACTAGGTGAACCCCTTTGGGCTCTACCAGAAACTGACTCAAGGTGTTCACAACAAAACATATATCTGGCCTGGGGTTCGTCAGATACATCAACAATCCAATGATCTATATGTACATCTTAACATCAATCAATTCTGACGAAGTGTCAACCACGAGCTTCAACTTCGTTTTCATGGGTGTGTACATGAATATGCATATCAAACCTCATCATTTTAACTTCATACTTCCCTAGGTTAAGGAATATCTTCTTTGTGCTCTGCCAAACTTCAAGACCTAATATATAAATCATTAGGTCTTTCATCAAACTCTGTAGCGAGCTTCTTCTGCAATCTCTGATGATATTTTCTTCATCTTGTCAAGAATACATCATCTACAAATAGTAGTAACATCATTGGCTCATCATACATAACCTTGAGGTAAAGGTTAGAATCAACTTTACTCTTGGTAAATCCCAATCTCTTCAGGAAACTGTAAATTCTGCCATATCAAGCTCTAGGAGCTTGCTTCAACACGTACAAAGCTTCCTTCAACTGGCAGACATGAGTCTTTTTATCTTCAATCTTCAAGTCTTTATGACTGGCTTCCTTCTTTGTCACTAAAACAATGGAATCTTCTGGGAGAATTCATATCTCTTAAGAGTCACTGAAGTTACGATCTAGTCTTCTCATGGCATTTGTCTCCCAATCCTGAAAGTTGTCTCTTCATATGATCCTTTATGAGATTAGGCTTATCCTTGATTTCTTCTGAGTCTACAAGGATGTCATCATCTCTTGCAAGGTATATTTGGTGTTGAATACCAAGTCTAAATATGAAAGACCGAGTCAGGATTCAAACAAGTTATGCTTCTTGTCAAGGTGGCTTCATTAACCTTTGAACAATTCTGCTGTGATATCTTGTTCTAATGTTCAGTCATCTTTGGAGCCTTCTGCTCCTTATAATCAATCTTCATATGAGATATTCTGAATCTCAAGAGATAGCTTCTTCTTCATATTCTTTGGTACATGAGTGTATATGGTCATGTACATAGTCTGCTTCATGTCTCATATAATATGTTGTCTTCAACAACCTTCACTATAGCTTCCTCATGGTTATCACCTATGACCTGAAACAAGGTCAACAAAACAACAAGAAAGAATAGTAGATAATAATAGCACGAATAATCATCACAATAGCTCTTTTAGAGCTATCACTTGTGGTCTGTTTGAGGCAGAGATAAAAAATAAGAAATACAATATGAAATGAGGTCAACACTTTTATAGTGTTGTGATCAAACATTCCTCCATGGCAACCTGGAACTAACACAAGAGGTTTCTCCTAGAGGAGATGTTAGTTGTATCAGGCAAATGATTACATTAAGCATTTATCTCAATATGCTCACATGCTACCAAGTATAATACTTTTCAAAGACTGTTATCTTAACTATAGTGTTTACTTGTAAAGGGGTAGTTATGAACTTGTCATGTGCAACTTTGAATCTTATCAACTTAATTAATCAAACCTGGAACCTGGAACCTTGTCCTCAAGAATGAGTGTGTTTCTTTTCTTCCAAGTATCCTTCACTCAAGATGACGAGTGCTTTCTTCAACCCGTCTTTTGTACTAAGACAATATGTTACCTTGACAGAAGGTTGGGTTAGAGGGTAAACTCTATGATCTCAACTTTAATCCATATAATACCTTGACTTTAATTTTGACCAAAGGTTAGTATGATGGTCATGGCTTCAACATGCAAACTAGATCAAAATGATATCATAACAAATAGATGCATATCAGAGTAATCAAATCTGGGTTGCATTATTCCTCTGAATGTGTTGGATCTTGAGATCCTTCTAGATCTATGGCGAGAGATCCATTCTCCTGCAAATACCCTTTAAATCTTAACCATTTAAACATATGTGTGTACATACCTCTGATAGTGTTTGCAGGTAGTGGCACCATCTGGAAACAACAATAATAATTACCAACTCTTAAAAACTTCAAGGGTAACTGCAACTGGTACTATAGCTGATACTTCAATTGACACTGCAACTGCAATTGATACTGCAACTGATTCTGAAACTGCAACTGCAACTTAGGGTTTTATGAGGAAACCCTAATTTTTCAAACTTCGAATTTTGAAATTCTGATCCAGGGGCTAGATGTTTTGAGATGAGGCAAGTAAGCTGGTACAGTCAGATTTCTGAAAATCCAAATTTTCCCCCTCAAACTTGACTAGTGTATTTCTGGACTGATGCTTCTTGTTTTCTGGTACTTCTGGTGCTTCTGACTTTCTGGTACTTCTGGTACCGGTGAAAACTAGGGTTTCACTTTTCGGGAGTTCTATCCACTGAAAAGGTGCACTGAGGGTGCCAAAGAGTTCCTTGGGCTAGGGCACACTTTTCTAGATGGATTTTGCGCTGAAATTACACTTCAATAAAAATCCCTAATTTTCTTATACGACAATAGTGACATTTTTCCTTTTCTTGTGAAATATGCTCTCTTTAGCTTAGATCTGATACCATGTTAGATTTTAATCTATTATTAGGTTTCTTTTCAATTCACTAGATAACCATAGCATAGATAGGATCACTGAGAAAAACACAATCACAAGAGACACATCATTTATCCTGGGAAACCCTCATGGGGGAGAAAACCCAACAAAAACTTCCTTAATATAGATAGTTGATACAATGCCAAGAGAATAAACCAAACAATACAGAATGTCCTCTCCCAAGTATACGCTTATCTCTCTCTCTTCCTTCTTCTCCAACTGCAACTTCAAACTTGCGCTCTGATGAACAAGTGAGTGAGTGAACAAATGAGGTGCTAGCCTCCTTTATTTATACAATCTGGCAGCTGCTGAAAGGACATGTATTTTCACTAGCAGGGCCGACTTCTCCTTCTGGGTGGTTATAACCACTTTAATTAATTCTGGGGGGCGACTTCTCAATATGCATATTACAATTAGGGTTTGACCAATCTGAAAAAAGGGATTTGGTCATTTACAATGCCCGACATGATCAATCCACAAAAGGGGATTGATCTAATGAATAATACAACAATAATAAAATAGAATACTCTTTGCAGTTACAATATTTCAATAACGAGGTGAATACTTGAGTTGATTTTTTGGGGTATTATGTTTCATGTTTTGACATCATTTAAAAAATGAAAATGGAGTGACAAGGGGTCCCACCTATTTAGTTATTATTTAAATAGACCCTTATTTATATATTATTAATTATTTGTCTCAACAAATTAGTTAATCTAATTAAGCTTAACAAAAGAAAGGTAGTTGAACTATCATAACTAATTGGAAAAGAATAAAAGATCAATCAAATGAAGAGACAAGGAGTAAGAAAAAATAGAAGGAGAACTTCTGATATAATATTTACTCTGTACTTGTGAGATACTTCAATCATTCATTCATTCTGAGTTTACTAGTAGGCTTAACCATCTTTATGAAAACATGGTCTTATTGAAGGCATCAGGATTCAAAACCAAATCATATTTTCCAGCAGCTTGTCTTTAAAGGTGTATGATTTATCTTTGGCACTCTGTGTGTTCTTGTTTGTTTATGGATTAAATTTCATGACTGATAAAGAATATTTCGTAGATTCAAGTGGAAACATTTTGTGGCAATTTGATCCAAATCTTTAGCTTCAGTTTTATTTTTTTGTGAGAGTCTCTTTGTATGGTGCCCATCAGAGGCTTCTAAATATGGCTTTGGTCCCTACCCTCGCAGGGGTTTGTAAAGAGAATTCAACTTTGTATCTCAGAAGGAAATCAATATAAAAATCATATTTATGATTTCAGTCTCACATGTGTATCTTGATGATGTTGTTCAGATTTTTCCTTTTTCCTTGCCTCTTATCCATGTACACACTTATGTAATTTCTTGCTTCTTTTTCTTTCTTTTGCACAGTTACATATAATATCTAAAACCAACCTTGGTCCCTCGTACTTAAGTCCTGTGGATTAAATGATTGTTTTATTTTTATTTTAAGGCTATAAAACTCAGGTAACATTCCCAGCTATCTTGCCTTAGCCCAACAAGATATGAAAATGATTGAGTAAGGTCCCTCATACCTTTTCCTCAACATGTTGCAACCACATCCATTGCCTCCAYGACATGTCTCTCCACGCAGTAGAAGCAAGTGGATAAGGTCGTGGAAGAATACATAGACATCTTCACCTCACCCACTTGGGTACCTCTGCACTGTCAGGTCAAGCACTCAATCGATTTGACCCCCAAAGCATCGCTACCCAATAGGTCAGTCTATCGCCACTCCTTGTCAGAAAATGAGGAAATCAAGTGCCATATCCATGAAATTCTCAAAAAGGGGCACATCTGCCCAAGATCGTCACCTTGTGGAGGCCCAATCGTGCTTGTGCATAAGAAAGACAGGTCTTGGTGACTCTGCATTGATTACCGGGCCCTAAATAAAATCACAATCAGAAACTGGTGCCCAATTCCCTAAATTGATGATCTCCTTGACCAGCTCAATGGGGCTAAATACTTCAATAAGATTGATCTAAATTCCACCTACCACTAGGTCCCAATAGAGCAGACCAATATATGGAAAACTACCTTCAAGTCCAAAGAAGGTCTTTTTGAATGGTTGGTCATACCCTTTGGCTTGAAAAATGCCCCAACAACTTTCATGAGGATGATGGAGGATATCTTGCAGCCTTTGTTAAGCCCTAATTAGTGGCACATTACCCCTTAATTGGGGCATATTACATTAGTAATGTTAGTTTATTTATGTCGGCTTGGATCCATTAGTTGTAATTGTACCTCCTAGTCTCCTATATATACCAAGGAGACATTTTCATTTGGAATCATCTTGTATTGGGAAATTTATGTGGTGTATAAGGAGGTTTCCCCCTCGAAGAGGCTTATTATCTTAAATTATATCTTTTTCAATGCGTTGAGTACTTATTCTAAGGTTTTTATATGCTATCATGATATTTGGTTCTTAACATTTGGTATCAGAGCTCAAGGTCTTGGGGTTTCGCTGCTACATATGAGACACCTTGGAATTTTCGCTATAATTATTTTTCTACGATGTTTCAGAAGGAACCCCTTGGAGGATATTTTGTAGATGGATCAAGGTACGTTGAGTTAAAATTTAAGCTCCTGAGGAATTATACTTTCAGAGATACAACCTGTGTAAGATAGGGTTCTGGAATCATCCTGAATTTAGTCCTCATGAAATTTTTGCTATGTAATTTTTTCTGTAACGTTTCAGACTCTAAAATCCGGAGGATATTCAAAAAAATTATTAAGTTATATGTGATAAAAATCTCAGCTTCCGGGTCATCTTACATTTGTGGATACACCCTGTGGAATATAGGGTATTTGACTAGTCCTATTGACTAGTCTCAAGAAGGTGTTCTGGGTAAAACAATCATAAATTATTCCTTGAGTATCCAAATTGAGTGAGACCAATTGCATTGGATAGTGAACAGTATGTAGTATTTCTGGTACAATTTTCAAAATTTTATATCAATTATTTTGTGTGGGGCACTCTATACAAGTGAGATCTCCTAGAAAGGCCAAAAATCAACAAGTTGTGGGGAAATTACTATAAATTCCACTTGGCACATCCAATTTTGATAAGACTTGTGGCATTGTAGAGAATAAATATCAGATAACTACAAAAAATAAATTTCCATACCCAGAAGGGCCGAAATTTTGGAGATACAATAAAAGGAACATTGTCTAGCAGAACCACCTCAAAATCAAGGTTTAACGTGATACTTGGACAACATGCCAGCAAAAAAGGGAACTTCTACACCAAATAAGCCTCCAGATAGTCCTACTTGGACTCTTGATGAAGGTGAAGAAATGTGTAGGGACATAAATGATTTACAAAAGAATATAGTAACAAAAGATGAACTACAAGATGATGGATTCAACGGAAGCTAAGTTGGAGGCAATAATGGATACTAATATGGATGGTTTAAAAAGGGAGATCATGGAAGGATAGAAAAATTTCCTAATAGAGAGGACACCTGAAAGTGAAAATGTATCCCATGAAATTCATGATGACGACACAAGGAAGATGAATCAAGAATGGAGAAACTCTAACTTTGGGTTGAAGACCAACCACTTTCCTAAGATATATATGAGGAAGTTTGATGGAAAGGACCCAAACACATGGATACTTCATATGGAGCAATTCTTTGATCTACATAATGTGCCACATACACAAAAGGTACAAATTTCTTCTTTACATTTAGAACCCAATCAATTTGTGTGGTATTTATGGATTTGTTCTTGCAAATCACTGGTCACTTGGAAAATTTTCACGGAAGAAATGATAACACACTATGAGGATACAAGGAGCAATACCTTCTTTAGCCAATTGATAAATCTCAAGCAAAATGTTCAGTTATAGAGCACATTGAGAACTTCCAAAGATTGGATATAAAGGTAATAGATATTCCATATGAGCACTTGATTGATGTATTCATAGGAACTTTTAGGGATAACATTCAACATGAGGTTCTCCTTTGGGAACCCAAATCATTGGAGAATGCATTTAGGGTGGNAAGAAATGTTGAAAGTAAAAATATGGCTATGGCTACTAGAAGGACCACTCCTAACATCTATCGAGAGAATAATGTTCCTTCTTCTAAAACACATAAAGCTACAAGGTTGACACCTCAAAAATTGGAGGAAATAAAAGCAAAAGGTTTATGATTTAATTGTGACAGCAAGTACAGTAAGGGACATAAGTGTGGTGAGAAGAAATTAGTCTACATAGATTGTGAAGAGGAACAAGAACAATAAGAAGTAGACATGATTTCTTCTGAAGTGTTGACTCCCACGATATCGTGTAATGCATTGGTTGGAATTAGCACTCCTCAAACCCTCAAGATCGAAGGATATATCAAAAAGAAAAAGTTAATAGTCCTAATTGATTCTGGTAGTACTCATAATTTCGTTCACTATAAATTAGCCAAAGCTCTCAATTGCTTTGTATATCTAGCACCATAGTTTAAAGCAATGATTGCAGGTGGAGGAACTATCAATTGCTCAAGAAAATGCAATAAGATCAATCTTACTATGGAGGAATATGTAATGAATAGTCCAATGATTTCTATACCCATGGGTGGTGCTGATGTCATACTAGGAATCCAATGGTTACAGTAATTAGAAACAATGGCTTTTAATTTTCAAGAACTTTTCATAAATTTTCATTGGAAAGAAAATAAATTGAGTTAAGAGGTATCACAGGGAAACCCGGTAAGGTGATAAGCTCTAATGGCATGAAAAATTATTGAAAAAGGGGCATCAAGGTGTAATTACACAACTATGCTCACTAGATGTTCAAACATCTAAGCCATCTATTCCTCTAGATCTCCAAGGGATCATTGATAAGCATTCCAAAGTATTTGAAGATATTCCCAAAGGTCTTCCACCCACTCAAAATCATGATCGTGATATTCACCTAATTCTTGGGAGTGTTCCTCCTAACATCAGGCCGTAGAGATAACCTTATGACCAAAAGAGTGAAAATGAGTGCATGCTTGAAGAAATGTTAGAGGCTGGCATTATTAGACCTATCCAAATTTCTTACTCTGCACCGATGGTAATGGTATTCAAGAAAGATGGCTCATGGTGTATGTGTCCAGATTATAGAGAGCTCAACAAGATCATTATTAAATATAAGTTTCCCATTCCCATTGTTGAGAAAATTATGAAATAATCTTACTCAAGCATTTTCAGATCTTACTTGGCTAAAGCAAGATAGACGGGAATATCACCCTATGTTTATAGCCTCAAAAATTGTTTCCTAATCCACAAGTATTGGTTATAGAGGATGATTTTTTTATAAATAAAAGATTGTTGAAAAATTCAATATTTATGTAATTTTATGAATATAACAGATGCAAAAGTAAATGTAGAGATAGAAGAAAAAATAGCAAGTCAATAATTAACACATATGAGACAGAAAGAAATCGCTTATTTCATTCCAATTTATCAAAAGAATCGTTCTCTTTACAAAATTCCCTGAGGAAGTTTGGACCAAAGTCAAACTTAGATGTCCTCGATGAAAACCATACAAAAGGACTTCAGACAAAAAGTAAAAAACTGAACTTTAAAATCCAGATCAGCTTGCCACATGTTGTTGCCCACTCGACTCTGCACAATATCCTTTATCAATCATGAAATTTAATTCACAAATAGACAAGTCTACATGGACTATCAAGATAGATCAACACTTCCGAAAAACAAGTGTCTGAATGATGTAATTCAACCTTGAATCTTGTTGTCTACAACAAGACCCTGTTGTCATAAAAGGGAATTAAGTTGTCAATGAATTAAATAATGAATGAAAACTGAACTATCTCAATAAAACTCAAGAGCAGACCTTGGTATGTTTTCTCCTTCTATTTTCCTCTTTTTCCTCCTTCTCGTTTTTCCTTTAAGCAATCGGAATTAGTTGAAGTAGTTAAACTACCTATTTTAGTTAAGTTAACTAAAATTCAACTAACTTTTTGTTTAGGGGGGGAATTGATAAAATAATAATAAGGGTCTTTAATAAATAATAACTAGTAGGTGGGACCCCTTGTGACTCTGTTTAGTTTCTTAACAAACATAAACACAACTAGTTAATCAATCAAGCACATTCCTCCATGTGGCTCCCATCATCACTCTCATAATTTGAAAATTAATATCAATGATATTTGAAACCATATCCAAAAATAGTGTGTTGTCCAAAAACTTTAGCAGTCAACTGATCTCAACAATCAATAAATAAAAACACTCAAAAACCATATTTTCCACTTTGGGAGGCAATTTTCACTTTGTTGCTACAGTCTCCCTTTGATTTATCTAAATTTTCCTCAGGCTGTGTGGAGCCTTTAGTCCTGATCTCACTGATAACATGAGAGCAATCATCTCTCAAGTGCATGCGGGATGAAACAGATTTGGCAGAGTCACTTGAGGGAGAGGAGGGGGCAGCAACAACTTTTCCTTTATCAGGTGCATGGTGGGCTTCAGTTTTTAATCTCTTGCTTGCATGGGAAGACTGTATTGATGAGTGTGTAGGGGCAGCTTGGACGATTGGGTTAACCGGTGGAGGAATAGGTAGAGACAAATTGGTTCAGCCATGATGTTGGGAGATTGTCGAGTGGACAATCTCTTGCCATTCGTCATTTTCAGGGACTTCAGGTTGTAAAGAGACACGAGGGGGAACTGGGATACCAGGGGCATGTGGGGGCTGGAAAGGATCCCTTTCTGGCCTAGGTTGGACCACCGCTTGTCCAATCTAGTTGAAAAACCCAACTTGGAATAGTCGGTTCAACTCTTGTGGATCTGCATCAAAATGTATTGAAAACCTTGGCCTTCTAGGGCCCTTGTTCCAATTTCCTCTTCCCCTGTTATTCTAGCCCATGGCTTCCTCTGCTGAAGAAGCTCATTCCTGTATGCAACGTTTATTAGAAACTAGTTTCTTCAACAAGCCATACATGGCATCTATTTAAATATGAAACAAAGTTTGGCTCAACAACACATCAGACTCATGCAATCCAATCCATAAAAATCATTTAATACTTGTCAATGAGCAGGGGGTGAATAAGGGTTATGGGATATATGAGGGATTATATTGAGCGAAAAGTGGTAAAATGAAGGGGGTAGATCATGATTACTGCTCAACAAATCATCAAACAATCAACTATGTTGTAATAACAAAACATATCAACTGTAACTCATCTTTGTGCCATCCTTCAACTGCTATAATACATAATTTTCATTTAATTATAATTTAATTTTAAGAACAAGGCGTGAATAGTGAATCTAGGAATGTGAGGGGATTTGTAATGAGTGGAAAAGTGAGAGAATGGCATGGAAATAACGTATATTGTTCATAAAACAAATCAAGTAATCAATAAACATAACTCTGTACTAAAATCAATACAAAAAATACCAACACCATATCAACAATTACTGTGTATCAAACTGTTCGTTGTTCCAACATTTAAATTCCTCAAAACTTCTCAATTTAGAACAGTTTGTGCAATCATACTCATAATCGAAACAACTTTCCATTCAACAGTCATGTTAAGAAAATGTTTGGTCTTTAATTTCTTTCTTTCCTTTTAAGAATTTAAAGAAAACACACAACAACATTGCTACACCTTTGCATCACTATAAAAATAACATCCACTGTCTACCAATTCATGATCAGCCCAAATTAAAACATACACAGATCCCTTTCCAAATACGAACAGACTTCCAAACATGCCCGATTACATACATTCTTCATCATATCAACCAATAAGATTTTGCAACGAAACCAAAGTCAGCATAAAACATGAACCTCATCACTGTCGACGTAACCATTTCCAATATGCATGATGATTCAATAATATATGCACAATGAACATAACCAAATACACACAATCACCATTTCCATAATTAGTTATAACCCTGATCGAGCCCAGCGAAACACACAGGTGTTTCCAATTTCCAATTACGACCACGTTGTAAGAACACAATGAGTGGAAACATAATGGGAGGATAATATCCCTCGACTGTAAATTACTCGTTACCAATCATAATTCTTCAACAAATTTAATCATAGAACAACGAGGTAAGGACTCGAAAAAAAAAATCTATAACCCCTCCACTTGATAAACCCATACTTAACAACCAATAAAATGCCTGAAGGGAGAAGAACAATTGGATATTTAAAACCAGGCTCTGTTACAACCAATACGAGGAGACAATCAAGAGTGTGTTCATTCAACAATATCATAGATAATTGGAGGTCCTCAGGGACATATCAACCATGGGAAAAAACCTTTCGATACAAACACAGTAGTAAGCCACAAGGTCTCCTTATAACTCCCAGTCTGGGCAATGGAACAATAGTTAGCCACAGAGGAAGACACCGATGGGTAGGGTAGAAAAACTGATGCACATAGTGTGTTTTACGTTTGCAGAAGAGAGATGAATGTCAAATGAACATTGATAGTTACTAAGAACACACAAAGATATAACCTCTGTCTATTTTCTCGAGAGCCGAACCATTTGACAACAATACTGGTGAGAACGCCTAACACCGAGGCATAACTTATATCAGCCCAGAACCATACAATATATATCAACATTATGGCCACCCTGAGAATGAGAATGAGCCCATACTTTGGTGCCAAGACAATGAGAATGAGCCCATGACCATGACTTTGGTACATGAAATACACAACAACCAAATGACAGTTTGAACACCACTGGATAGGGTTACACTCATGATTGTGAGGAAGCAACCAACAATAATACACAAAGCAAAACCCTCCACCATTAATACAGAGAAATATATAACCAAGTCACTTATTATCCGCAGAGACCCACCGCGATTTTAACCAATAGTGCGACCAGTGAATGCACAACTCAACCAAAAACCAATTCTTTTGCTTGCAATCCGATCAATTACACAGTCATTTCAGAGAGAAAAATCACACATTTACACAGTTGCAATTCTCAGGAAAACACAAAACCAAGCATCATTGAGCCATTGTTTGTTCATACATAGATCATAATTCATGGATGGGGTGAAAAAGAACCATACCTGTAACAAAGAGCTTAAAAGGGCGAGCTGGCCGAGCGTTTTCTTCCCAAGCCTGAAATGCGGAGCTTAACCACCAACATACCGAAATGCAACAAAGAATAATACTAGGGTGACGGTCGATGGGGGGGGGGGGTGGAGTGATGTGCATTTACTGCATGTCGCTTCCATCGCCTATCCTATTCAATTTCGAAGTACAAGACAACCAACATTCACCAATGCATTAAACCCTGTAATCAATTTCCAAACCATTGAAATCTGCGACGATATTCCTTGCCCAATGCGCCACCCAAATCATTCACATGTTAACCTTTGCCAAGCTCTTATGCCATACCATATGTATTGCAATTTTATATGTGCCCAAAATAAATCAAATGAAAATCGCATAGTCACAACCCAACCACATAATAGTTAGGACTAACACTAACATCTTTTACCTTTTCATTTGCATATAATCCTTAACATAACTCAAACATAGATCCTTTCCTTTTAGGATTTTTTTCATAAGTTTCTTTTCTTTGTTTTGGTTATGTTATTACTAACATGTTTCTTGTGTTTGTGTGGTTAGGTAGTAGATCACAATGATTTGTGACATGATTAAGTCATAGCAACTATAAATATATGCCCATCATAACATAAAAATGATTCTTTGAATTGCAGAAACATCCCATAAAATGCATCATCCAACTGTTACTATGTCAAAATGAAACCAAGACTACATTGTCAACCATATAGGACTGTGTAAGCATCGTCAAAACAACAACAGAAAATGTGTGATTGTAACACACCCACGATGGGGCATAAAAATTTTCGTTGTTCTTAAAAGACAATTTCTTCGTTCATGGTTTCTAATTTGGAAAGTCAAGGAACCTGTCCAACCTCCCGGTCAAGGATCTCTGATTCTGAATCCAAACGACTCTCTAAGACCCTGATGGTCTCACTCTGTAATTAAATGCAGACCCCTTCGCCTTCCAGGTGCATGTCTAATGGTACCCGTGACCTTCCCCTTTACACCTACAAAATCTCAAAGTCTGGGCGCTAGCTCCTTTTCTAATAATCCCCTTCCCTTATACGACCTTGGGTGATGGCCTTACGTAACCACGTGATTGCAGGCGTGACCAAGGGTGTTTTGAAACCAAACTACTTTTCTCCCCGGAATTCACCTTGAGCCTCCATGTGTCCTTTCTCCAAAACCGTGGTCTAGATTGTGACCCGCCTTGAACTTTTTAAAGTTTCCACACCTCCGGTCCCCGTAATGTGACGGGACCGTCGATCTCATGGCCTTGATTGTGNCAAGGGTGTTTTGAAACCAAACTACTTTTCTCCCCGGAATTCACCTTGAGCCTCCATGTGTCCTTTCTCCAAAACCGTGGTCTAGATTATGACCCGCCTTGAACTTTTTAAAGTTTCCACACCTCCGGTCCCCGTAATGTGACGGGACCGTCGATCTCATGGCCTTGATTGTGATTCTAAATTGACAACTCAGATCTATCATTTTCGAATATATGGATCAGATCTAAGCTTTCAAAATCAACAACTGTGATTTATTTCGTGATTCGGGTTTCGAGAGTTTCAACTCTCAACTTTCGCTTCCTCCGTCGGTAGCTATCTTCTAGAGTGGAATATCTGCTAACACCTATCCTCAACAACAAACGGTTCTGATGAGCTATGGCTCTCCGGCCTTCGGTAGTTCTTGCTCCTTCATTCACCCCTTTCCCACGGAGTGCTTCATACTCGGAGTTGTATATTGGACGCCACATGTCTACTCCGGTCAACAGTCTATATCCGCTCTCCACAAACACAAATATTTGGAGTGAATCCTTTCGGAGTGTCGGATCTTCTGACACCTGTCCTCTCCAAATCAATGACTATGGTCCTCTTCGAGACTTTGAAACTTTTCAACCAAGACCAAGTCAACGGTCCTTCGACCTCCTCCTCAATCAATGATCAAGATCTCCTTTGGGACTTCGGCGCTTTCACCCACTGCTTTCCTCTGGAGTGCTCTGTACCTGGAGTTCTAGATCTGGAAACACGCATCCACCTTCAAATCAACAACTTTCATCCGCTTCAGAACTTCGGCCTTCGGCAATTTCAAATCCCAGTTTCTCCACACTCTCCTTCTCCAGGAGCGTTTTATCTAGAGTTCACAATCTGATGACATATGTCCTCTCGCAGATCAATGGCTTCCATCTACTTCGGCTATTCGGGGTTTGACGATTTCAAACTTTACTCCTTTGTTTTCTCCCAAATTACTTTTACCCAGAGTTCACGATCTTTCTCCATGTACCCTCTAGATCTGACGATTCAGATTCTCCTCAATTCTCCAGCTCTTCGGGCTTCGGGAGTTTCAACTCCCCACTGGAACTTTCAAAGTTTTTTTCCTGAAATCTCTGATCTATTAACACGTGTCTCCCATCAGCCAACAGATAGGATCTACTTCGGCCCTTCAGCTCTTTGGGCTTCGGAAGTTTCAAGCTTATACGCTCTCGTTTCTTCCGAAGTGCATTCACTCGGAGATTCTGATCTATCGACACGTACCCCTCCTGGCAATCAACGACCAGGACCTACTTCGAGTCTTTACCCAGAGTCCGTAGACTTACACCACCTGTCCTTTGGATTCGATAGTTGACATTAACTTCGGTTCTTCGGAGTTCTCAAACCTCAACCTTCTCCTTCCTTCGAAGTGTGTGGATTTATGTTGCATATCCCTCTAAATCAGACGACTAAAATTCACTTTGGATTTTTGGGGTTTGGAAATCTCAACCTTTTCTCCCTCCTGAAGCTCGTGATCTATCACCATGCATCTCTATGGATCTCATGATCCAGATTCACTCCAGACTTCATGTTTTGGGAGTTTCAACTCTCAACTGAAACCTTCAAAGTGATTCTTCCCAGAGCCTCGGATCTGTTGACACGTACCTCCCTTGACGACCAACGGTTAGGATTTACTTCAGCTATTTCAAACTCTCCTTGACCACAAGCTCTTTCT
>JASDQU010011257.1:321714-338614 GCA_032191745.1 Picea mariana
TCTACTTCGGCCCTTCAGCTCTTTGGGCTTCGGAAGTTTCAAGCTTATACGCTCTCGTTTCTTCCGAAGTGCATTCACTCGGAGATTCTGATCTATCGACACGTACCCCTCCTGGCAATCAACGACCAGGACCTACTTCGAGTCTTTACCCAGAGTCCGTAGACTTACACCACCTGTCCTTTGGATTCGATAGTTGACATTAACTTCGGTTCTTCGGAGTTCTCAAACCTCAACCTTCTCCTTCCTTCGAAGTGTGTGGATTTATGTTGCATATCCCTCTAAATCAGACGACTAAAATTCACTTTGGATTTTTGGGGTTTGGAAATCTCAACCTTTTCTCCCTCCTGAAGCTCGTGATCTATCACCATGCATCTCTATGGATCTCATGATCCAGATTCACTCCAGACTTCATGTTTTGGGAGTTTCAACTCTCAACTGAAACCTTCAAAGTGATTCTTCCCAGAGCCTCGGATCTGTTGACACGTACCTCCCTTGACGACCAACGGTTAGGATTTACTTCAGCTATTTCAAACTCTCCTTGACCACAAGCTCTTTCTYAGGGATTGTGGATCTTGCACCACCTGTCCCTTTTGGTGATGAACGACCCCACTTCACTTCGGGACTTTGGCCAATCAACCCTCCTGTGCACACAAAGGTTAAAACTCGTGCAATTTACTTTAGATCGAACGACTATCGTCCCCTTGTGCTCAGATCCAATGGTTAGGATCTATTCCCTTCTTAGCGCTTCTCCTTTGCTTCCCTGGATGTTGATCTAACAGTCCAGGCTTCTCCCAACTTGGAAGAGTTTTGTATATGTTCAAGGCCTCAACCTTCATATTTTGTGCGAGCCCGACTATCTTGGGTCTCACCTTTGCTCTTGAAAACTTTATCTCTTCTGAGCTTTTCAATTCTCTTAGAACGACGATACCAAAGGACTCTGTCACTCCCCGAATTTCCTAAGGGGCTCACAACCATCCCTCTCACAAATTTTTAAGGCCTGGCGGTCATGATCTGACCAATACTGAGGTGTCTGTCGATCAACGGTTCACATTAATTTCGGGGCCCCAATGTGCATGCTCTTTATCAGAGATCTCAACCTCCAAAATTTGGAAAGTGCTCGCTCGACTCTGGTCTGATCCTAGTCGTTGATCTTCCATCCCCAACGAGATGAACGACGTGTTGCGAGCCGTGAAGTAGCAGGTCTGCTAAATTCACCTTCACACTCCACAATGACTCCCAACCATCGATTAGATTGAGCGATGATGTTTGATTCGGTAACTCCAGTGAGTATTTGAGTCGATCTGATGATCAGGATGACCTCTCCTCCCATTAAACGACTCACATCCATCTCCGATGTCAGATTATTAAGTCATGGGTAGTTCTGGTAACTTGACTATCATCTACCTCCTAGACATGACAGTCGGGACGGTTCCCGAGCATCCTTAGATCTAAGGTTCATAGTTAACTTCGGGACTTCGGGACTTTGGGGATTCTACCTCCCTTATGAAGAACTCGCTCAGTTTGTTGAACTCACAAAGTCTGAATGACTCCAAGGGTTAACTCCCACACTCTTTCCCATATCCAATGGTCACAACAGACTGTGGCTTCTTCCGAACAAATTTCGTTCATTTGTCTTTCAAATAAGAGAACCTTCCCTTTCGATACTTTAGCCTTGCTACCCTTCTTGAGATATTTTAGCTCTGAAGGGCTTAAGAGATTTTCACTCTTTCTCTTGAACTTAATGCTTGGAAGAATCCTTCTGCACACCCCTTACGCTCACTCGTCAACTCTAGAACTTAAGTCGTTTTCGGTCTCTGCTTGCCTCGCAGAGAGCCTGTGCACACATGCACTATCTCTCCTGAGCTTTAACAAACTTCCTCCTCCAAGGGACTCAGAACAATTAGGAGTGTCGACATGTGTACATGAAACTGTGCCCAAGGTCGATGAACTCACAATTCGTGAATATAGCTTAAGCCACCACAGGGCGCAAGCATTTAGGAATACAAAACATGTCCCATCCATACTTTCTTAAATACAAAATTAAACAGGAATAGAGCGATACAGTATACACATTAAGCAAACATACACATTCCTGGGTCCTTCACAGTATACCCCATTTCATTACATAATTACAACTTAATTTCACAGAGTATGAGAATACTTATCTATTACAAGTTGCATCCAACCAAATAACTATGGGTGTGCACCTTTCCACCCAACCATAGGCTCAGAGGCATTCATTCTTAGTACTTTGGTCACCCCCGTGCCAAGCCATGATATCGCTAGGGAATTTACGCCATCTCTCAGAGAAACTCTCTCTGTCACAACGACCTTGCAAGGTTTATCAGATGCTTCCTCAGCATCAATCTCTCATTCAGGTTCTTTGGGTCGTGTTCTAGGCACTTCCTTTGGGTTCACACATCTCTCTTACAATCTTGTGTTCTCCTCTCGTGTCTCTGTATGTATCTTACCTTCCCTCCTCTGGAAGGTTTTCCGACCTGTCTTGTTCCTTCTGTTAGAAGGAAGCTCGGGTCTGCAGGTCTCTATGGTACTTCGAGCTAACATCCTACAGCTAGACCATGTTTCCATTCATGGGTATGGTTGATGATTCAACCACCGGTCCTTTATTCATTAACTGATTTTTTTCCTCTAGATATATCATGGCTCGTACTTCAAGGGTTCACCCCCAACAGTCAGTTATGGGTAGTTTAACAATAATACATTTACATTGTTAGCATGCCTTAGCATGGTAATCCTATTTTAAGATTAATTACAAGCTGGGGGGAAACATAGTGTTACAGTGATATGACTATCTTCGAGCCTCCAGACTACAAGGGGTTCCCACCTACTAGTATTAAATTATTAGCATAGTTTAAATAATAGGGCTTTAGCAATACTTCGTGGGCGAAATTCCTTGTTGCAATTTTAATCGTCAACACCTGTCATTGATGAATTGTTAGATGAACTACATGGAGCAATCTATTTCACAAAGTTGGATCTTCGTTCAAGGTATCATCAGATTAGAATGAAGGACAAAGATATCCCAAAAACAACATTCCGAACTCATGAAGGCCATTATGAATTTTTGGTCTTGGCCTTACAAATGCACCTTCCACATTCCAAGGGTTGATGAATTCCATTTTCAAGCCCTTCCTTGGAAAATTTGTGTTAGTTTTTTTTGATGATATACTAATCTATAGCAAGTCTTGGGAGGATCATGTGCGACATGTTGACAAGGTGCTACAACTACTAAAGGAGCAACAACTATATGCCAAATCGTCCAAATGTTTCTTTGGGGTGAAGGAGGTAGAGTATTTGGGTCATATTGTATCTCATGAAGGTGTCAAGGTAGACCCTAACAAGATTAAGGCCATGATGGACTCACCGATTCCCAAAACATTGAAGAATCTTAGAGGATTTTTGGGTTTGACAGGTACTACCGCAAGTTTGTTCAGAACTATGGGAGAATAGCAACACCTTTAACGACATTAAATAAGAAGGATGCATTTTCATGGACTCTAGAGGAAACTAAAGCTTTCGAACAACTTAAAGAGGTGATGAAGCTGTTGCCTTGACCACACCAGACTTCACAAAAACCTTTACTGTGGAATGAGATGCCTCGGGAAATGGCATTGGTGCTATCCTAATGCAAGAAGGAAGGCCCCTGGCTTTTGAAAGTTGGCCACTCAAGGGAAAGGACTTACACAAACCCATTTATGAGAAGGAAATGATGGAAATAATACATGCATTAAAGAAATGGTGCCCTTATCTAATAGGGAGGCACTTCAAGGTAAAAAAAGATCATGATAGTCTTAAATACTTCTTGGAACAAAGACGATCATGATAGTATTAAATACTTCTTGGAACAAAGACTATCTTCACAAGAACAACAAAAAAGTGTGACCAAGATATTGGGTTATGATTTTGAAATCATCTATAAAAAAGGGAAGCAAAATGTTGTGGCAGATGCACTCTCAAGAAAGGATGAAGATGTTGAATCCTTTCTCTGTGCTATCTCGATCATCCAACCAGATTGGATAATGGAAGTGAGGGATGAATGGAAGAATGACGAAAACATGTGGACTCTCATTCAAAGGTTGCAACAGGATTCCAGTGCATCAGATACATTTACATGGAAAAATGATTCACTATGGTACAAATATCACTTATATTTATGTAAGAACTCCCAACTCAAACAAAATTTACTATTGGAATTGCACACCTCTCCGGTAGGAGGGCACTCTGGATTTTTAAAAACCTACCATAGGGTCAAGAAGGATTTTTTTTGGGATGGACTTAAAACTAATGTTCAAAGGTTTGTAGCAGAATGTTTGGTTTGCCAACAAAATAAGGTGGAAACAATTAAGACCCCAGGTCTTTTACAATCATTAGCCATCCCAAGTCAGTGATAGGAGGAGGTTTCCATGGATTTCATCACAGGGTTACCGAAGTCTGAAGGAAAGAGTGTCATCATGGTGATTCTTGATAGACTGGCCAAGTACACACATTTTTGTGCACTCTCTAATCCCTTCAAAGCCAATACAGTTGCCACTGCATTCATGGAGACAGTTCAAAAACTACATGGAATCCCAAAGATTATTGTAAGTGACAGAGATCATATCTTCACTGGACATTTTTGGATAGAAGTATTTTTTTGTTTGGGTACTCAATTGGCTCATAGATCATCCTATCATCCTCAATATGATTGACAAACCGAGATACTGAACAAATGTCTGGAAGGCTACCTTCGTTGCTTTGTCTTTGATAAACAAACAAAATGGTTCAAATGGTTACCCTTGGAAGAATGGTGATACAACACTTCCTTTCATACTGAAACAAAAATGACACCATTTATGGCACTCTATGAATACCACCCTCCTTCCATCACTTCTTCTCTAAAAGAAAAATCTAAGGTTCAAGCAGTGGAATATCACATCGAGCATCAACAACAAGTTCTCCAAATCTTAAAGGACAACCTGACCATGGCACATAATCGCATGAAACAACAAGCAGATCAACAACGTAGTGAAAGAATTTTTGAAGTAGGGGGTTGGGGGTTTTCAAGACTACAACCATACAAACAGATGTCCCTCAAGCAAGCCAAGAAGGATAATAAATTATCACCAAAGTACTATGGCCCTTATAAGGTGTTGCAAAAGATTGGTACTATGGCATACAAATTGGATTTTCCTGCATCCTCACGAGTACACCCAGTTTTCCATGTTTCATGCTTAAAGAAGGTTATATGTGACAAGATCCCAATTCAAACTATATTGCCAAAACTTAATGAGGAAGGAAAAATCATATTGGAGCCTGAATTCATCACTGACACAAGAATTCGCCAGCTGATGAATAGATCCATTTCAGAGTATCTCATTAAGTGGAGTAAACTACCTGCTGGAGTTTTCACTTGGGAAGATGAGTCTTTTATACAGAAGCATCCAAAATTACTCAAGCGTTGCAGACAACACTTGTCTCAAGGGGAGAGGCATGTTAAGCCCTAAATAGTGGCACATCACCCCTTAATCAGGGCATATTACATTAGTAATGTTATTTTATTTATGTCGGCTTGGGTCCATTGGTTGTAATTGTACCTCCTAGTCTCGTATATATACCAAGGAGACATTTTCATTTGGAATCATCTTGTATTGGGAAATTTATGTGGTGTATAAGGAGGTTGCCCCCTTGAAGAGGCTTATTATCTGAAAGTCTATATTTTTCAAGGTGTTGAGTACTTATTCTGAGGTTTTTCTATGCTATCTTGATATTTAGTTCTTAACAACCTTTCACCAATTCTTTTGCCATGGTGTATTTGGATGACATCTATAATATCCCTAGGCCAAACACTATTGTAAATGTAAATGCAAATGTACTTAAGCTGGTGAGCTGTTAGATATCATTTTTGTATGCACCTTGCATAGCATAGTGCACATGTACTATGCAGTAAAATGAGGAAGTCTGCACATTCCAGGATACTGCGTGCAACATCTTAAGTGCACGCGATATCGAAGCCAGTGAGCCTTTGTGTATATGCTATGTTTTATAGGCTAGTGAGCCCATTTTGTGATGATTAGGCTGGAGAGCCTAGATGCTAAAGGCCAGTGCACCTATCTTTGTATATGTCTCAGCATTAATATAAAATACATTGTTGTGCGTAGACTAACCATGATAAAAGAGTACGGGGGACTAAACTCCACTAGTTAGGGAAAGGGAGGGGAATAAAAGTTAAAGAAAAGGGATAAGCTAGAGAGCTTAAGCCAAAAAGGAATATTATATTAATATTTATTAAATATAAAGTATGGATAATTATTTTATCCTAAGTTCTAAAGTGGGGACAAGTGGGCCAAAGTAGCTCACCACATGACAAGTGTCAAGTTGGGGACATGAATACTTATAGTTTGGACTTAGTTCATTTTTGGGGTCATTCATTCATCATTCTTTCCATCATTCCTTCCATCATTCAATCACCTAGAAAGCCATTCCATGGGCATTCACTCACTCATTGAGTTATCCTTGTACTTTCCTTTCACTGTAACTGAACCTGATACTAATAGCCATACCTGTTTGTGTAGTTGGTTAGCTTGGGAGATGGACTGAAGAGGCAGGTTGTCAAGCCCATGAGCAATTTCTCTTTGGGTGACATAATTTTTGGGAATTGATTTCTGGAAGGTGCTAAACTGCATCTACAGGGCTATGAGACTTCTTGTCTGGCCTGTTGTTGAAGCCCAGAAAGGAAGTGGGGTAGCCGAAGGACTGTTGAGCAGAGAAGGGGCACACTTCTTGGGTGGGACAAGCATGTGGGGAATGAGGGACTGTAGGTTGTTAGTTTGAGTTGGCACCTGTGACGGAGTCTTTCCTATTGTCTATGAGCCATTAGCCTCATTAGGAGTCCCTTTACCCTGGTGAAGTTTAGTCCCAACTCGGGGGTGACCCACTGCTGAGCGTGATGAGCAGTGTGGTCTAAGGATGGGAGGTTTGTGGAAGGTCTGCACGTAGTTGGTGACATTCTTATCAAGATAAGTGTCAATTGTGTGATAAATTTACATGTTGCGTTATTATTTACGTGTTTAGTTTTATGGGTTTATCCTATGTGTGATTATAACTATCTGTATATTTATGGGTATTTCCTGTATATGCTGCATGTATACGTTTATTGTTATTTCAGTGTGAATCCGTTCATTTACATATGTATTTGTATGTTTACGTTTTATATATATATATCCGCTAGAGTTCTGTGTGTATATATTTTAATTGCATGCAGTTCAAAATTTTTATGTGGCATAGCTTAGTTGGATGATTGGTATGTTACAGTATGTTCCACAGAAAGAACGAAAGAGTTTCTCTCATGTAGCGTGTCCCGACACGGGTGGTCGGGGACGTTACAACATGGTATCAGAGCTTCAGTTTTCAACATTGGGCCTGGATGGGCCGAGCAAGTTGAGTTGAAGCGAAATTTCACAAAGGATTGATTTCGATGTGGCCAAATTTCAAGTTACAGAGCGTCCATGATAAAATTTAGAAGCAACGACATAGAATTAGGAAAAAAACCCAAATTTCTGTTGTTAAATTTATGGGAAAATTGAGGAATTCGGCCATGTGGTGAGAAATTGTTGATTTATTAATTGGTCTAGCAAATTCAGACTGGGAATTGGTTGAATTTGAAGTTACAGTAAAGCCATGACAGTTGGAGTGAGATTAGTAGTTAAAATTTTCAATTCGTGACTTGAGTTTGGGAAAAATTCATTCCAGAAATGTCAACCCACAACGATTTTTTGTTGCAGAGGTGGAACTAGTGTTATCGAGGTGAAATTGAACAAATTTCATAGTTGCAGAATGTGTATGGTAAATTGGGGAAAAAGTTAGCAAAAGCCCCAAATTTCTGCAGCGGAATTCACGAGGAATTGGTGTGCATAAAAATGAATGTGCACACTAAAAATGCATGATGCACAGTGAAAAGCTTGTGATAGGTAAAATTGGGCACTGCGAGGAAATATGTTGGCATGTGGGTGCACGCGCTAAATTTTGGCACCGCGCGGAAAAATGTTGGTGTGCGGGTGCGCACACTAAATTTTGGCGCCACGCAGAAAAATGTTGGTGTGCGGGTACGCGTGCTAAATTTTGGCGCTGCACGGAAAAATGTTGGTGTGCAAGTGCATGTGTTAAATTTAGAATTATGCGGTGTGTACACACATAATAATGGCGCACGTAGTGTGCATAGTATTGACAGAGCACATAAGAGTTTGGTTGGTGCGCACGCAATATGGGTATATATTGTCGCACAACAGTTTAGTTAATGGTGCACGCAGAGTATTGGTGCGCGGTGGGGGCGTACTAAACTTTGGCATGGTGCAGTGTGTAGAGTGAAATGTGCATGGACTATCAACACGTGATACAAAAAATTGCGCGCAACAGGTAATAGCGCAATAACCAAAACTTTGTGTGGTGGATATTGGCGTTTGATACAAAAGTGCACGCAAGTTATTGGCACAACAGAGAAGTAATGCACAATGGTTATAGGTGCGCAGAGCACAATTTACCTTGTGGTGTTTCTGTGCATGCTAAATATGGGTGTACATCTTGAAACTTGTGCGCACGAAGTCGTTTGGAGGATGAACAATAGCAAGAAACCAACGATTTTCTGTGATGTTTTATATCATTTGAACGTCATCTTTTTGCAACGCGTTTTTGAGGCCCTAAGAGCATTTTTAGCAACTCAAAAAATAAGAGAACAGAGTGCACAAGGTGCACTATGTCTCTACAACTCAAATAAAAGATCTCGGAGAGAGCTTTCTAATGGTGTAAATTGTTCGTCAAACGGAGCTTTTATGAAAAAGTTACAGCATAAACAGTGGAGGGTAAATTTTAAGACCCCACTAACTTCAAAGAGCCATAACTTTATGCTCCATAATCAGATTGAGGCATAGGAGAAGTCAATGGAAATATATTGAACCATAGAAGACATTCCCAGAGCTGAATTAAACTTTTGGTCATGTTAAATATGTTTTATATGGCAAAGAGGGTACCTGTAGCATTTCAGACCAAAACCACTAATTGGTCTAGAACTTCAGCAGGCTGTAACTAGCAGCCCAGAACCCATAATGAGGTGTAACTTGGATATACTATCCATAATATGTATATGAAGAAACCCAACTGAGATCCTACGAAAAATCTAATGGATTAGGTGTGAAATTTCATAATTACATCACAGAGTTGCGCCAAGTTGAAATGTGAACAAAAAAATTAATGGGCAATTTTCAAATAGCCATAACTTTCTGCTTAAGACTTGGAATTGAGCATGGGAGTAGGCGTTGGAAAGGTCGTTCCAGTGGAATTTAAATGTCCACCCAGAAAATTGATCTGGGCACTCATTTTTTTAGGAAATTAGAAGAAAGAATTATGATATATTATTGAACCAAAATGGCTCATATTTTTCATGAATTGTTGAAATAGTTAGCCTGATAAAGTTTTGTTGGTTGCACATTTTGCATAATTAACAACAAATAGATCAGATCAGGATCAGAAAAAAGTCCATAGTAATGGAAGAGGCACAGGGGAATTACAGTTAGGAAGATGAAAACGGAGGGATGGATGTCCATTTGGTCATTGAAGGAACAAACTCCAATGGACATGGAGAAGGAAGAGATGAAAACATGAATATGGTAGAGACCATTAAAAATTTGTAGAAGGATGTCCAAAGCCATAAAGATGATAATGAAAGGCTTATGAGAGATAAGGAGAAGCAGGATGACTTCAACATGAAGTTAATGCAGAGCTTGAACAAAATAGAAAAGAAATTGGATAAGGAGAGTGGCTCAATCAAATCAGGAAGTCGCAAGTCTCCTGATGAGAAAAGAAGAACAAGAAGTGTTAGTAGACATCACCACCAATCTCCGAGGCATTCCAATAAGAGAGCACACAATAGTTCAAGTCCATCCCTTGTCAGGAAGCATAAGATTTTTAGGGTGGATGAACTGCGAGGAGAAATGAACAAAATCAAACCTCCTACATTTGATGGTGAGCACAAGAAGGATGAAGATGCAGAAACATGGTTGCTGGGCATGCGAAAGTATTTTCAATTGCATAATTATTCTTCTCATGCAGAAGGTAGAATTTCCATCTATCAAATCAAGGGAAAGGCATCCATGTGGTGGGATCAACTTGTGTAGGTGCAACACATTAAAAAGAAAAGTGTTACTTGGAGGGAATTCAAGAAGTATTTTGAGAAGAAATACTTGACTAAGAGATACTATGACAAGAAAATGAAAGAGTTATTTGAACTCAAGCTTGGGAGTATGACCATAGATGAATATGAGAGAAGGTTTTTAGAACTGTTGAAGTATGTCTCTTTCATCAAGGATGAGACAGTTAAGATCCAAAGGCATTTGAGTGGGCTTCCATCATTTATCAGTGACAAAATACAGTATGATGATCCCAGGACATTGGAGGAGACCATAAGGAAAGATAAATGCCTATATGATCAACAAAAATCAAGGCCAACTTTCCAAAAAGATTGGAAAGACAAAAAGAAATTCAAGATGGATCAGAGGAAGAAGGGGTCTAAGCCACCATTCTTCAGAAATAATCCTCAGGGACAACCAACTTCTAGAGAACCGAGAATGATTGAGACAGGGGGTCAAAGGCCAAGGCAGCCACCTATTCAATGTTGGGGTTGTAAAGGAGATCACATGTTCAGAGATTATCCTCACAAAGGTGAAAAAGTGAGGATTGTTCATAATGTACAACAAGATGAAACAATGGAGGACATGGGCAGAAATGTACCAAGGATCTATGCAGCCCTGGACAACAAGCAAGTAGAGTATCAGTCACATATGATTGAAGTGGAAGGTATCATCAAGAACCAAACCATTGTTATTTTAATTGATTCAGGAGCTAGTCATAGTTATATAGATCCTAAGATGGTGGAAAGTTTGCATTTGCCAAGAATCAAGCATGGAAAATCTTGGTTGGTGCAGCTGGATACTGGAGCCAAAAGAAAAGTTAATGAAATGGTTAAGTCATGTCTTATGGACATGAATGGAATGAACACCGTGGAAGATTTGAACATCTTGCCTTTAGGGTCCTACGATTGTCTAATTGGGATGGATTGGTTGGACCAACGTCATGCTATCCTAGATTGTCATAACAAGGAATTTACTTGATTGGATGAGAAAGGGAGACTAAGGAAAGTACAGAGAATTCCCAGGTTGAGTAACCATCAGATAAATTTCATCATTACAGTTGAAGAAATGTTACAGAAAAGGGTGTCAAATATTTGCAGCTCATATGGAAGAGACACCTAAACATAAGGTGCCAAATTTGGAAGATCGTGTAGTCCTGGAAGAGTTTGAAGATGTGTTCAAGGAGGTACCAGGACTACCCCCAAAGAGAGATATTGATTTCTCTATAAATTTAATGCCTAGAGCAGCTCCAGTGTCAAACACTCCTTACAGAATGAGTACACCAGAATTGAAGGAGTTGCAAATGCAGCTTGAAGAACTTTTGAAGAAGGGATATATACGCCCAAGTGTATCACCTTGGGATGCTCATGTCTTGTTCATGAATAGTAAATATGGGACATTAAGATTGTGCACTGATTTCAGACAGCTAAATAAAGTGACTGTAAAGAACAAGTATCCTCTGCCAAGGATTGACGATCTCTTTGATCAATTGAAGGATGCAAAGATATTTTCAAAGATAGATCTCAGGCTAGGATACCATCAGGTAAGGATTAAAGAGGAATATATCAGCAAGACCACCTTCAGGACAAGGTATGGTCATTATGAGTTCAGAGTGGTGCCATTTGGGTTGTCAAATGCACCAGCTATTTTCATGTGCTTAATGAATGGTGTGTTCCGAGAATATTTAGACAAGTTTGTCATTGTCTTTTTGGATGACATTCTTGTATATTCCAAGTCAAAAGAAGAGCATGAGAATCATTTGAGGATGGTGCTACAAGTATTAAGGGAGCATTAATTGTATGCCAAATTGATAAATTGCTCATTTTATCAGAAGCAAATTCATTATTTGGGACATGTCATTTTAGAGGATGGGATAGCAGTGGATACTGAGAAGATAGAAGCCATTAGAAAATGGTCAGCGCCAAAGAATTTGATAGAGATCAGATCATTCATTGGCCTTGCAAGCTACTACAATAGATTTATTGAAGGATTCTCCAAGATTGCACACCCAATCACTTCTTTACAAAAGAAGGGTGTGAAGTTTCAATGGGCATTGGATTGTGAAAAGAGTTTCCAACACTTGAAGAAATTATTAACAAGTGCTCCAATACTAAGGATTGCAGACCCAAATGAAGACTTCATTATATGCATAGATGCATGTAAAGAAGGACTTGGTGGAGTCCTAACTCAAAACGGGTTTGTTATATGTTATGAATCAAGGAAGTTGAAGTAGCATGAAAGACACTATGCCACTCATGATTTAGAGTTGGCAACCATAGTGCATGCCTTGAGAAAATGGAGACACTACCTCATGAGGAAAAGATTTGAGCTGAGAACATACCATAATGGTCTGAAATATTTATTTGATCAACCAACTCTAAATGCTAGGCAAAGTAGATGGTTAGAATTTCTAAGTGAATATGACTTTGATATAAATCATATCAAGGGGAAAGAGAACAAAGGGGTTGATGCACTCAGCAAAAGAGTGCATGAATTGCATGCTTCAGCCATTAGCATGTACCAATTAGATTTGAAACACAGAATTTTAGAGGCTACCAAATTAGATTTGCAATACACAGAATTAGTGGAAAAATTACAACAAGGTAATTTGCAACAGAAAATTGAAGAATACAAGCTAGATAATGATGAAATTCTCATGTACAGGGGCAGAATTTATGTACCAAATTCCCATGAATTGAAAAATCTAATATTGGGAGAAATGCATAATGTACCTTATGATGGGCACCCAGGATATCAGAAAACTATTGTAGTTGTCAAAAGCCAATATTATTGGCCAGGCATGAAGAAAGAAGTTGTCGATTTTATTTCAAAATGTTTGGAATGTCAAAAGGTAAAGGCTAAGCATAGACACCTGGCTAGTTTGCTACAACCATTACCATTCCTGAGTGGAAATGGGAAGTTGTAAGAATGGATTTCATTACCAAACTACCCAGAACAAACAAGAAACATGATTCTATCATGGTAGTGGTGGATAAGATTACTAAAGCTATCCATTTTATTCCAGTTAAGCTCACTCACAAGGCAGCCAAAATTGTTGATGTTTACATGAGAGAAATTGCTAGATTACATGGCATACCCAAGACAATTGTGTCTGACAGAGATCCAATATTTACCTCAAATTTTTGGAAGGGATTATTTAATGGATTTGGAAAACTTGAATTTTAGCACAACTTATCATCCAGAATCAGATGGACAAACAGAGAGGGTGAATCAAGTGATTGAGGATATGTTGAGGATGTATGTGATAGATAAACCATCAAAATGGGAAGACTACCTACACTTGGTAGAGTTTGCTTATAACAATGGGTACCAAGCATCTCTAAAAATGAGCCCATTTGAGGTACTTTATGGCAGAAAGTGCAATAGTCCAGTAAGTTGGGATAACCCAACAAATAGAACAGTGGTTGGGCCAGATTACTCAGGGAGCAAATGATGAAAATAAAACAAAATTTAAAGGTTGCCCAAGATAGGTAGAAAAGCTATGTTGATAAAGGCAGAACTCACAGGGAATTTAAAGTGGGAGACCATGTATTCTTGAAAGTGAAAGCCAACATAAGTTCCCTGAAGTTGGGAAATTTTTCAAAGTTGGCAGCTCGCTATTGTGGGCCATTCGAAATCCTAGAGAGGATTGGTCCAGTTGCTTATATGATTGCATTGCCTGCATCTATGTTTGTTCATAATGTATTTCATGTATCATTGCTCAAGAGATATATACCTGATGCTAATCATGTTATTGATTGGAATGTGATTAAGGTGGAGCAAGAAGGCGCTTTTCAAATGCATCTGGTACTCATTCTAGACCGGAAAATCAAACAGCTCCGGAATCGAACCATAGGGATTGTAAAGGTTTAATGGACATGGTACGGTCCTGAGGACACTACTTGGGAGCATGAGGATGCAATGCGGGCATAATACCCGCATCTTTTTGAGGATTTTTGAAAATTTTGTTGTATGTGTTTACATAATGCACTGAGGACAATGCATAAATAAGGGGAGGGGATTATAATATCCCTAGGCCGAACCCAATTGTAAATGTAAATGCAAATGTACTTAAGTTGGTGAGTTGTTTGATATCATTTTTGTATGCACCTTGCATGGCATAGTGCGTGCATGTACTGCACAGTAAAATAAGGAATTGTGCAGAATGAGTCCATTCAAGTACCAACTGGTACCCCTGTTCAGATGCTAAGAGAGTCCACTCCCGGACCTAGACCAGCTGACACCTATGAACGAAGCCCACATGAGTTCACCCCTGAACTCAGTCCAGATCATAATTTTGATCCAGTTGACACTTATGAACGCAGCCCAGATGAGTTCACTCCTGAACTCAGTCCAAATCATGATTCTGATAGAGTTCACACCCCTGCTCAAAGCCCAGACGAGTTTACCCATGCATCTAGCTCTCAAGCACAACCAGAGCAAGACCAAACATTTGAAACCCACTGCGAGATTTCCTCCAGCCGACCCTTAAAACCAATGGTGGCGAAACTAGAGAGCAAGAATAGCAGATTGAAGGAGAAGTTGCATGAGTACATTGTATTGGATAGACATATTAAAACTGAGAACGAACTCATGAAACTCAGGGTGACTCACCTCTTGTCCAAGATTGAAAGGATAAAGCAGAGGAATAAGGATATTTTCAAAAGGAATAGGCAACTTCAGAGGATTGCCAGAAAACATGTTATAATCAACAGAGTCCTCAAGAAAGAACTCAGGAATCTGAAGAAACAGGAGAGGCTACAAATGCTGGTTGCAGCCGCTGCAACCCTCTGATTACTACCAGTCTTTGACTTTTGTTGCCTGAGGACAGGCAAGGACTTCAGTATGGGGGCATGTTGGTCCCCGGTTTTGATCATGTTTTTGCCTATATTATATTCCAAAGACCTCCATTTATATACCCAGTACCACCCTTTTGGCCTTGTTTTGACATAATTGACATCTCCCTACCATTCCATCGGGCTACTTAAGGTATCTTTATGTTTCAAGCTATTCTTATGCATTTTGATGCTTTAAATTGATATTAAAACTAATGTCGCTTGGGTTAGGTACCACTTCTATTTTTGGAACAGGATTGCCGGTACCAGGTACCAACTCGTACCCATGGAGATACCAATGGAGCCGCTCAAGATCTGTGCGTTATAGTCTGAATGGGAGAAAGAGATATTCGCATGAAATCTGGAGTTAGCACTCATAGGATGCTTGAAGGCATAATGATAAAACTGGGTCGTAATTCTTCATTGTTCACACTTCGTGACACTACGTGTCACGAAGATGTGAAGTACGTTTTGAAACTTGATTCCAAGATATTTTCGGATCGGGGGATCCGTTTGTTTTATGTATATTTTTTTTAAGACTGTTATAAACAGGAGGATTTATATATAAACCCGAGGATCACTCCTGAGAACGGGTTGGATTATGCTATATCGTGAACATATATTTCTGAATACAAAAACTRTTGTTACGTTATGTTACCCGACTGTCATACGATCTGAGTATTTTTCTTATGAGTTAATGAAGCATGAAGTTTACACCATGTTTGCATAGAATGTTGTAGTTAGTTCTGGTTCTTTCCTTCGGCGTTTGTATCGTTTGGTTGGGCCCGCCAAACAGGTGCAAGTCGCTGCGTTACTTTGTCATAGATTTAGTTATTTCAGTGTGTTAGTGTTTGCTTACATGATAGTTTACAGTTTCAGAATTAACTCGTTCAGAATCATGTTTATTTGTTCTTCAACCGAATCGATCCAGCATACTGTTATCTTTGACGTTGCTGAGTATTGAATACATAACTGATGCCTGTAGGGTTTAGAGTATGAACGTGGTTTGTTTGGCTTCCAGTTTTTTATTCGAACATAACTTAGAATCGGCATGAACTTTGCTTTGTCAAATAGTTAGTTACCCTGCTTAATTAGAATAGATAGATTACAGTTAAAGTAGAGGGAGCTTCCGGTACCAGTAGGGTAAGTAGAGTACTTCTGTGTTTTCCTGTAGACAAAATTAGATTTATTTTTTATGCTCAGAATGAATGCATTTCTGAAAATACTCTTTTGATGGCTTAAACAGAAGTGATGATGATAGATGATTAAAAGATAGTGGTGGAATAAGCTTGTGAAATCATACTTATGAATGGAAATAGAAGCACCAACATTTAATCATAGGATTGTTTTTTGTTGATGACTTAAATAGGAAATGCTCAATTTCAAGATAGTCATTAAGATTCAAGTTCTCAGAATAAGTGTGTGTTTTCTTCTAAGGATAGCATTCAGATAGAGACTAGAGCCTTACCCGCACATACAGTGTAGCAGCTCAAAGTTTACCAACCCTGGTTTGACAATTTAGTGTTTCAGGTCATTCAAATCTTCAATTTAGCAGCCTGACATTTTTGGCGCCGTTGCCGGGGAGCTGTTTAAAAGGTAAGAGTATAATTGTCTTGATTAGTTTTAGAATGCACTTAAGTTTGGTGTGATATGTAGCAGGTTGATAGTAAGAGGAGTTGTGGAAACAAAAGCGGTGAAAACCGACATATCAATTATCACAGGTACTCTGAAACTCAATCTTAGTTCTTTCATTTCATTTAGCATGACTTCATGAGAAATAGAGATCCTAGAGGTAGATTTAGGAAAAATATAAAACCACAAAAAGAAGAAGAAACCTCCACCCAAAAAGCGATAGAAACTGAGACTGAAATTCTGGCTGAGGAAACC
>JASDQU010011258.1:2314-18464 GCA_032191745.1 Picea mariana
TTATGCATCGAAAGATTCCGTAAACAATCCAGAGGTGTCTCATGTTAGGCACCAAAGAAGGAGACAGGAAGTGGATAGTTTACAAGGAGAGATGAGGAAGCTTAAGACATCCTCCTTTGATGGTGAAAAATAAAGGGAAGATGATGTCGAAGCATGGTTGCTTGGACTCCGGAGATATTTTTAATTTCATAACTATTCATCAAACCTAGAAGCCAAAATTGCCACCTAACATTTAGACGGGAAAGCTGCAATGTGGTGGGATAGCAAGTTGAACATATTAATGAGAAGAGGATCACTTGGAAGAAGTTCAAGAAGTACTTCCAGAAGGAGTAACTCTCAAAGCATTTCTATGACAAGAAAATACAAGAGTTCTTTGAACTCGGTCTAGGAAGCATGACTATGGCAGAATATGAGAAGAAGTTCTTGGGGTTGTTAAAGTATGTCAGGTTCATTAATGATGAGAAGGTGAAAATACAGAGATTTATAAGTGGACTGCCAACCTTTTATAAAGAAAATATTAGGTATGATGAGTGACTGGGGCCATTGGTAAGGATAAATACCTGTATGAGCAAGGTTAGGCAAGAGAATTCATGCAGAAATCTTGGAAGGATAAGAAGGAGGAGAAGTTTGATCAGAGGAGGAAAGGATTCAAACCTCCCTTCAATAGGAATGAGCCTAATATAAATCATCAAGATCAATATGCTAAGGGTGAATCCAGGAAAGAATGCTTCTTGAGAAAGAGGGGAAGACCACCAATCCAATGTTGGGGATGCAAAGAAGATCACTTGTACAAGGATTTCCCACACATAAAGGACAGAGTAAATACTGTGCACAATGTCCAAGAGGCTACAACAGTCAAAGGTATGTGAAGGATTTATGTAGCCTTAGATGATTGAAAAGAGGAATACCAGTCCAATATGATCAAGATGGAAGGTAAGATCATAAATCAACCAGTTGTTATTTTAATTTATTCGAGAGAAATTCATTATTGCATTGATCCTAAAATAGTGGATATATTACATTTGGAGAAAAGTAAGCTTGGAAAATAAAACTTGGTTCAGTTAGCCACTGAAACCAAAAGGATAATCCATGATATGGTCAGAATTTGTTCCATAAGTCTTAATGGTGTGAATACTAGTGGTGATCTAAATATTATACCCTTGGGGTTGTATGATATTCTAATTGGAATGGATTGGTTGGACAAGCATCATGTTGTCCTAGATTGTCATAGCAAGACATTTACCTGTCTTGATGGAGATGGAAAATAAATCACTATGAAAGGAGTTCCAAGACCCATCTCTATAAGGAAGATTTCAGCCTTACAACCGAATAAATGTTTTAGAAAAGGATGTCAATTGTATGCATCTCATGTGGAAGAGATAGAAAATACAAATGGGCCAAGCCTTGAATATTTCTCAGTACTATGGGAATTTGAAGATGTATTCCAAGAAATACCAGGGCTTCCACCAAGAAGGGAGATAGATTTCTCAATTGATTTAGTGCCAAGAGTTGCCCCGATGTCAAAAACACCTTACAAAATGAGCACACCAGAGTTAAAAGAATTACAAATGCAACTGGAGGAACTGTTGAAGAAAGGGTACATACATCCAAGTGTTTCACCTTGGGGAGTACCAGTACTTTTTGTCAAAAATAATGATGGAATATTGAGGCTGTGTATTGAATTTCGACTATTGAATAAGTATACTATAAAGATCAAGTATCGTCTACCCATAATTGATGACCTCTTTGATCAAATAATAGGAGAAAAGATATTTTCAAAGATTTACCTGAGGTCAAGATACCATCAGGTAAGAATCAAGGAAGAAGACATCCATAAGACATCCTTTAGGACCAGATATGGGCATTATGAATTTGTAGTGGTGCCATTTGGACTGACCAATGCACCATCTATCTTTGTGTTCTTAATGAATGGAATATTCAGAAATTATTTGGATAAGTTTTTCATAGTATTCTTGGATGACATACTTGTCTATTCCAAGTCTGAAGAGGAGAATCAACATCACTTAAGACTGGTATTGCAAGTGTTGAGAGAAAATTAGTTGTATGCCAAGATGAGTAAGTGTTATTTTTATCAAAAGCAGATCCATTACTTGGGACACATTATTTCAGAGCACGGCATAGCAATAGATCCAGAGAAGATTCAAGGCATTAGAGGATGGCCAACACCCAGAAATGTGTCAGAAGTCAGATATTTTATGGGATTAGATGGTTACTACAGAAGGTTCATAGTAGGGTTCTCTAATATTTCTCATCCCGTCACTTCCTTGCAAAAGAAGGGAACTAAATTTGAATGGACACCTAAGTGTGAAGAGAATTTTAATCTGTTGAAGGAATTACTTACTAGTGCACCTGTGTTAAAGATTGTTGACCCAAATGAATTTTTTGTGGTATGTACATATGCATGTAAAGAAGGACTTGGGGGAGTCCTCACGTAAAATGGACATGTCATTGGTTATGAGTCCAAAAATCTTAAGGAACATGAGAGGAACTATTCCATGCATGACTTGGATCTTGTTGCCATTGTCCACGCCTTGAAGATGTGGAGGCGTTATCTCATGGGGAAGATATTTGAATTAAGGATAGATCACATTGGCCTGAAGTATATTTTTGAACAACCAACCTTGAATGACAGGAAAACAAGATGGTTGGAATTTTTAAGTGAATATGACCTCGATATCAAGAATATCAAAGGAAAAGAGAATAAATTTGATGATGCACTTAGTAGAAGAGTGCATCTCATGCATGCTATTGTTGTCAATATGCATCAGTCAGACTTGAAGAGCATAATTTTAGATGATCTTGTTACATTTCAGCATTACCTACAGGTAAAGGAAATCTTACAGCAAGGAGATGTACAACATAAAATAAAGTAGTATGAGATAAAGGAAGATGGATTACTTATGCATAAGAATAGAATCTATGTTCCTAGTTCCGGAGAACTGAGGAAATTGGTATTGAAGGAAATGCGTGATGTTCCTTATGTTGGACATCCTGGTTACCAAAAAATGATTATGGTAGTAAGAAGCCAATTATTTTGGCCAGGAATGAAAAAGGATGTTTCTTATTACATCACTCGATGTATGGAATGTTAGAAGGTGAAGGCTGAGCATAGGCACCCAACGGGTTTGCTGCAGCCATTACCAATCCCAGAGAAGAAATGGGAATTGATAACCATTGATTTCATAACTAAATTACCTAGGACAACAAGACAACATGATTTAATCATGGTAGTGGTTGACAAATTGACAAAGGCTGCTCATTTTGTTCCTGTAAAAACAACTCATACAACGGCTAATATTGCAGAGGTTTACCTGAGGGAGATTTCTAGGTTGCATGGGATACCGAGGACAATTGTCTTAGACAGAGATACAANAGGGGATTGTTTAAAGGATTTGGTACAAATCTAAACTTTAGCACAACATACCATCCACAGTCAGATGGGAAAACATAGAGGGTCAACCGAGTAATTGAAGATATGTTGGGAATGTATGTGATGGATAAGCCATCTAAGTGGGAAGATTACTTACACTTGGTTGATTTTGCATATAATAATGGGTATCAAGATTCATTAAGAATGATCCCATTTGAAGCCTTGTATGGTAGGAAATGCAATACTTCAGTGAGCTGGGACAACCCAACAATTAGAGTGGTACTTGGGTTGGAGTTGCTCAAGGATATGGAATACCAGATGGTTAAGATCAAGTGGAATTTAGATAGAAAGTTTATGCAGATAAGAACAGGACAACTAGAGAATTTAAATTAGAGCATGTACTTCTGAAAGTGAAGCCCAAGAAAAACTCTTTGAAATTGGGTAGTTGTACAAAGCTGCCAACTAGATTCTGTGGTCCATTTGAAATATTGGATAGAATAGGGCCAATTGCATACATGCTTGCATTGTCTTCTTCCATGAATGTGAATAATGTATTTCATGTCTCTTTTCTAAATAAATATGTACATGATCCTAACCATGTTATTGATTGGCATCTAATTCAGGTAGAGATAGAGGGAGACTTTTAGGTCCAGCCCCTGTGGGTATTGGACAGAAAATTCAAAATGCTCAGGAATCGAGTTATAGAGCTGGTAAAAGTTCAATGGACCTTCTACAGTCCTGAAGATGCTACCTAGGAGCATGAAGATACCATGCAAGCAGAGTACCCACAAATTTTTGAATAAATTTTGAGATTTTGATCTCTATTTTGTATATACACCGAGGACAGTGCCAAAATAAGGGGGAGGGGATGTAACACCACAGGTTTTGAGCCCCATATTAAATATTGTATTTTGTTAATTGTCAAGAGGACAGAGGGCCCAAACAATTAAAAGAGGCTAGTGTGCCTAATGAATTTAATTTTTTGATCATTATTAATAATAAACACATCGTTGGCTGCTAGACGGACAAGGACTGGATTTATAGGGGGCTATGATTCCACAAGAGAGGGGGATTGAGGGGCTAAATGTTTATTTCCTATTTTAATTACCCTTTTGTCTAAAGGAGTGGATCAGTTATGTGATCTTCTTGGGGGAGGCCAGGAGGTTCTTGATTCCCCACGAAATACTTAAACCCGCACCTAGTCTGTTGGGGGGTTCGTTCATTCACTCGTTCACTTGCTAACTGGTTCATTCGTTCACTTGCTCATTCACTCGTTCAATTGCTAACTGGTTCATTCATTCAATCTCTCACTCACTCATTCTTTCATTCCATTCTTACCTATCACTCATTCATCCTTCCTCATCTGTGTCTTGGCTTGGGGAAAAGGAAATGAACTGTCAAAGAGTATCCATGGTATTGTTGGCTGTAGTGGTCATTGGTGTAATCCATCCATGAGTTGAGGCCTACATATCTGATATGTGTTGTCCTTTGTCCATATTTTTTCACACCTGTGAGTCTTGAGAGTTCCAGCATGGAGATTCTGGAACAGTTGCGCTGGAGCCCTGGAAGGAGAAGGATTGCATGAGGGACTGCGTGGCAGAGAAGGGTGGAGGTCCATTCTCTTGGGTGGTGCAGGCTAGGTAGAAGAGAGCTGGGTACTTTGATTATTTCGACTGATGGGAAATGTTGTGAGATATTGAGTGATGATTGGTTTGGGAAGCCAAGTAACACTCTGGAACCGTCCTTGTGGATCCATATCCCTGGATCAGGGGTGACACTGCTATTGAGATTTGGAACAATAGTGTCTACAGTTGGGTGGAACATCCTTGGTCTGCAGCTAGCTGGTGTCTTCTTTATAAAGATAAGTGCACTCTGTTATGGTATTATTTACCTATATATGAATGTATTATGTTGTGTATTTATTTATCGTTTAACTAAATCTTCAGAATATGCATGATTACTAGTTATTGATGTGCATGTCATTAGATATTTTATTTTGTGTATCCTTATTGATTTAAAAAGGTATCGGTAAGAGAAATAAGTCCAAGGGTGGGCTTGAAGGTAGTGTACCCCAGCCTGTGGATGGTAAAGTATGCTACACATATCCATAGAAAATTATGACTTCACATTACATAATAGTTTGGTTCATAGTGGAGCCACAAAAAAAATCATGCCATTATAAGTGATGGAAGAACTTGAAATAGAATGTACAAGGCATTATGAAACATGTGAAAGAATATATGCCATAGAATCCAGAAAAGTCCTTTCTTATGGTGAAATAAATATTTTTGTGCATGGATAACTGCAACCCCTCATATCACCACAATTTTCACCATTACAGTTGTTGATTTACCTCCAACATATGGTATTTTGTTGGGAAGAGATTAGTTCTCATTAATAGAAGGATATATCATGAATGATTGAAGTTGCATGATGCTTCCTAATAAATATAGGACTATGATTAGATTTCCTCGAAAGCATAAAAATCCCATGTCATTTAAGAAAAAGGAAAATGAAGTAATGTAAACCTATGTTGATGTTGGAATTAGGGATTATGTTGTTTTTAGTGCATAACAAATAAGTCTACCAAATCATGATGAAGAAAAAACTTTCCAAGGATTTTGGAAAATGTCATTTGATGGCGCTTGCTCTAAGTATGGAAATGGAGTTGGTATTGTCTTCAAGAGTCCTCAATATGATATCTATCCACATGCTATCAGATTGGAATTCCCATGTACCATTAATGAAGTAGAATACAAAGCACTAATTCAAGAAATGGTTCTTTCCCTCCAGATTAAAGTGGAAATTTTGGTGGTAACTGGTGATTTAGAGTTGGTTATCAATCATATAAGAAAGAAGTATAGAATTAAGAAAGAAAAAATGAAACATTATGCAAGATGAGTTTGTGACTCATGGATTCTTTTAATTCATTTAATATATCTTTCATTCCTAGAGAAAATAATAAAAAATGAAAATTTGTTGGAAATATACGCATCTCTTTTTAGTTTAGAATATTCCCAGATCCAGATTAATTTTCATGTAAATACAATTTTTCGACCTTCAATTCTTGACAATCAATAATATTTGCAATTATTTGAAATGATGAACATATTGCAATATTCTTTATTGATAATGATGATGGAATACTAAGAGTGGGGGGGGTGAATCAATATGATCACTTTATACCAATTTTAACTACAATATACATTCTTTCACTTTATCAACAATGTTCAACAATTTATCATCAATGTATCATCTATGATTGCATTCAATATATATATATCATCATCATGTAATCATAAGAAACATCACATCAACATCACATCAAGAACACAATACACCAGCATTTACATGGAAACCCAAATGGGAGAAAACCATAAAAAAAATTCTTATGTATATCAAGAATTCATTCATAGGAAGCACCAAATTCCCAATTCTAGAGAAAAAATTGGAAGGAGGCTCCAACACCCTATTTATAGGCTCTAACCTGAAGGAAGCTACAACTCCCTAAATTCTCTAGCTCCAACTAGAAGGAGGCTACAACCCCCTGGGTTCTCCGACTCCAACTGGAAGGTGGATGGAACCCCCTAGTTCTTCGACTCAAACCTGAAGGAAGATACAACTCCCTGATTCTCTGGCTCCAACTGGAAAGAGGCTACAACCCCCTTTTCTTTCCCTATCCTACCGCCCTAAAGTATAACTGTAAACCAATTGTCAAGGACTCTACTACTATCACTGTCACAAACTCTATCACTTTCACTTCCACTGTCATTGTCACATCACTCTCACTATCACTCTCACATCAACCTATCCAACCTGTCATTTTCTCATCCACGAAACCAAATCCACTTTCATCCGCATGCACCTAATGCCAAGATCACCAAGATCATATCTCAAACCATATGCTCAACATCACCAACACATGCCTCTACCAAGAATGCACCAAGATCACCACATGCCATCACAAGATATGTGTCTCAACCAAGTACCAACTTGTACCATGCTTCAACCATGCACCAACCTATACCATCAACCATGTACCACAACAAGTGCATTGACCATGCACCAAATCTGTATCATCAACCATGCACCAACCATGTACATGCACATCATCTGTACCAACCATGTTCCAAACATGCACATCAACCAAGTACATCAACCTATACCATAACCATGTACATCAACCTATACATCAACCAGTGCATCAACCATGCACCAAACCTCCACCAATATGCCAATATCACCAAGATGTGCCTCAAGCACTATGCCAACATCAAGTGTCCAACATGCACCTCAATCATGTGATAAACCAAAAACTAAGCTATGCATCAACAAGTATTATACCAATATCAACAAGACATGCATCCAATCATGTGCCTCAAACCATGTACCTCAACCATATACCATATCACTCATGATATGTCTCAATAATTCCATACACCATAACATCATCAACATGTGACCCTAAAAGCATGCATATAAACATGTGACCCTTGCCACTTCAACAGGTCAGCTACTGAAGTCTACAGTAATATTGTCTTCAATCCACACATTACTCTCACTCAAATCTCAAAACATAAGATCAAACTTTTATTAACAACTCAACTCATACTCAATCATAGATAATCAGAATATGGAGATAAATGACATTCTTATATTAATATTCACTCGGAATATGTTCTGTACTATCATACGTTGCTTCACATGTTTGTAATATTCTCTCCCTCCTCCTCTACCATCCTTGCCACGACTATTTAATAGTCTTAATCGTGAAACACAAGGAGGTGAAGAGATTTGCAAATCAATCAATTTTTAAATTCAATCATTCGGTTACATCTTTAGCTTCATCCTCATGACACGAAGTGCATGAGGCTGAGGCAATCAACAACTATTCTTATCATATCTTTGCTAAAGCAAATAGACGTCCACCAATTGGCTTAGGCGAGATCTGGAACTTTAACTTAGTGCATTAGGCTCTTCCAAATTGGTACCGGATCACAACAGGTAGATGGTACCGAATCATGACAGTGCCTGGTCATTGGTATCGGATCATAACAGTGAATGGCCATTGGTACTGAATCATAACAGTGTGTGGTCATTGGTACCGGAACACAACAGATGAGATTTTAGTACCGAATGCGTTTGGGTACCGGATTCGGACAGTGGCAGTCTTGATGCACAAGTACCAGATAGCTGAGCTGGTACATGAAGGTTGGATTTATCTAGAGATCAAATGTTATACATGGCAATTTGAGCATTAGTACATGAAAAATTTAATTTCCTAACTCAATGAACCACAAAATGCATGAATTAACCATACTATACCTTATGACCTTATCACTGGCTAATGGTAGTGTTCTTGTCATTCACCCAAGCTTAGGTAGGACAAAAAGGTATAGATATGGAGTATAATAGGGTAATGGGGATGTCATTTTCAGGTCTCAATATTCCCCCATGCCAAAATCATTGCATGTCCTCATGCAATTGAAAACAAAACCCAAATTTTTTTAAAACTTGAGACTGTGTTCTTTACTTTGGGGGGTCAATGATGTTGATGGTTGAGGCCTCCTCTTTCAGCTCCCTCTTTATGAACCTAACGTATTGTAGGAGTCGTAATACCTTCTTGAGATTGTTAGAAGTCTCTTCATGATTGTCTTGAAGTTGTTGGTTGGTTGCTTTCAATTCCTCATTTTTATTTTTGATATACCTGTCCAATAGTTGGTATTCCTTCACTTCCTGTTGGAGTTCTTGATTCTGTTTTTGCAATTCCCCAATCTTTTTCTTCATTTGTTCTTTTGTTAAGGCCTTTGTTGTTTCCATCGTTGTTGTCTGGATGCATGCTCTTTCCTTGAATTCCTCCCTCATCCCACATAAAGTAATAGTGGCTTGTTCCTCGGTCAAACTAGGGATATCATCTTGGACTGATAAGTCATCAGAAGGGGAGGTAAGATCGATTGGATCTTCCTGTGTATGAGGACTGGTGATTATTTTTCCTTTCTTTTCCATGCTCCTCATGGTTCTTTTACAAGGAGGTATCGAATCATGGATTCTCACAAGCTTCCTTTTCTTCTTTTCTAATTGTGAAGTGGTGACAGGGGATTGTGCCATAGCCTGTTTACTTCTAGTTTCTGAGCTATGCTTCCCTTTCTTCATCATTTTTGTCTGATGGCCCTTTTCCTCAACTGCCACTGTTGAAGTCTCCTCTACTAGTTTGTTTTTACCTTTTGATTCGTAGCTTTTAAAAGTCTTGTTGACTATGGAAGAGGACCCTGCTTTTTCATGTTGGCTCACTGCCCTAGATGATGGTGGAGTTGTCTTATCCTTCTTGCCCTCTTTCTTTTGAGGTTCCTTATTTTTCTTTGGAGCATGTTGGGTTTCCTCCATAGGTTTGTTTTTTGTGGGAAGGTGTTTAGTGATAAGGGTTTTCCAACTAATCCTCTGTTTCCTAAGTTCATGTAAAACTAGCATTTTAATAAGACCTTGATGGTAAATGCTAGTCTTCTCAGTTTTGGATATGGATTTAACACCTCTTACCATTTTATTCAAACTCATCATAGAAAATATGGGAAATCCATTTCAGGGCCTCCTTCAAAGTGTAATATAAGCCTAAGATGATATATGAAGGTCACAGCATACCTGCCTTCACAAGTGACAAATCGTTGAATACTGGTAATGATTGGATGATATTCTTCCTTGATGTAGTTCCTAGGGATCCCCTTTTTCCAGTCAGGGTGCTGATGGTCTTCTTTCAAGAATTGTTGGCACATTTCCTTGTTGATTCCTACACCTTTGAAGTATTTGGCTCCTCTGTTAGGTAATCCCTTGACCTCCCTTAAGGTCACTTCATTGATTGTCAGTTGTAGATTTCCTATATGTGCAATCTCTCCATCATAAACCTGTATAAATTCCTGAGATATCTTCTCATGCCAGCCTGTGAACTTTTCCAGAAATGGCATCCATCCCAATATAGCATAGTTTTCTTGACATAATTGAAACTCCTCAGTTTCCCTATAAATTTGGAAGACTGATTCGTGTCTGCTAACGACCATCGTTATAAATTGTGAGAAAAGGATCAGGTTGAAGCACAAGGGTTTAGTTACTTGATGAAGGTAAGGGTTTGGTACTGGAAAGGAGTAGGCTCAGAACTAGAGAAAGCTTACGAAAAAGGGGAATATGGTGATGGTGTTTGATAATGCGAATGGTAAGTTTAAGTAAGGATGCCATAAGAAAAAATTATGACCAGATGAGGCTTATCTGGATGGCTTCGCCACCCAGGTAAGCCATTTCATTTCTACCTGTTACTGTAATGATGAGGACAAGACGTTGGATATCAGGGCATCATTTTGGGATAGGTGATTGGACTTTCGGAGGGTGAATTTAATGTTGGATCATGGTTCATGATATAAGATAGGTTCGTGAATTGTTTAAGGATGAAATATATTTGTGGCTTATCATTACTGGACATGCTTCATATTTTGATGTGATGTTACCCTTAACCACGTTCAAGCGCTATGAGAGGATTGATTAGGTTTAGGCGTATGGGTATGAAGGATAGGTGCATGGTTTTAACACTAAGGTCATAAGATCTAGTATGTATTTTCATACTTATTGTAGTTTTATGAGCATAGGAAAATAAATACCATGTTACCTTTGCTTTTACCTTTGTATGATCAATTCTCATAGCATGTGCGACTGCTTGTAAATTGTCAGAATTCATCCTTTTTAGACTGAAGCTTCTTGAAAACTTGGTACGGGAATGTCCTATACTTCTTTTATTCTGTGCTTATCTTTTTTTGTTTTTGGTTCTGCAGGGTGATCATGTAAGTCTGGAAAAGAGTTCTGAAGGGGATCTTTGACCTTCCCCCATGCCAAAGATGTTGTATATCTGTATGCAAGAAGATTCAACATCATAATGGATAAGAGTAAAAGAAACCAATAAAAATTTTAGACGTATAGTTTATCACCTATCATATAATCTCATGCCAAAAATGAAATTGCCCTTCTTTTAATAGATTATTGATGGAGGTAGCATTCAGCAGTGAAACAGAGGAATATATATATATATATATATATATATATATATATATGTTTTCCAGAAGAATAGATCCCACCTAACTTGCTTCAGAGAGTTACTATCATTGGATGTTATAGATAAATTTCACAATATGAGTAGATTAGACTCCCTAGTTAGGGCTCCATGCTTAAGAAGTTTCCTTCTTAGGTAAGGTAGGCTTTAGATGTCAGACCGGTGAGTTGACTTAGGGTGATTCTCAAATGGAAATTTGCTTGGAGTAATTATGGTGTTGATTAATCTGGAGTTTGTATCTCATGAAAGCCAATAATGACCTTTACTCTTTTTGTTTTAGATGACAAAAAGTGGATTTTTCAATCAGACAAGTATAGATGAGACATTTTTCAACCAGAACCCACTACCAGCAAGCCTGTTCAGTACTCTAGTGGGGTAGTTGTGATAATTAGTGAGAGGTGCCTTCCCCAGGCAGAATTCCCCATTGCCAATAGGCCTGTTCAGTACCCTGATGGGTTTGCCTAGTCATACCACAGACCGGTACCCACTGTCAGAAGACTTGTTCAGTATCCCGGTGGGTTAGTCTCTTAAACCCTTTTTCCATCAAAGGATCCTTGTCCATAGTCACCTATTTTGGTTTTTATTAAAAAGTGCTTTGCACGGTGACAAGGGAGGCTTGTCTGAAAACCTTTTTACAGGATGGGATGGTATTGGGTTGGAAGGCAGATACTCTTATTTTGAATGTCTTTTAAAGATTTGTTTGAAGGAAAAATAAAAATTTTATGCACATTATTTCTTTAGAGTGATCCAGATGTATAATTTTGTCTGAATTTGTCCATAAGAGAATGACCTAAAGTTTCCTTAGGGTATTGGTACATCCTCTTCCATAAAAGTTTTGGTAGTGTGCCCATGGTAGAGAGTGTTCATGTACTCATGTGTTACTCTTTAATAAGATAATCCAATGAATACTATTGAAGTCAGGTTAGGGTGAGATAGTTACTTGTGGGCTAATATATTTTTTTTCTTTAAATCATGCTGAAAGACTGGATAAAGGCAATTTCTAGCCTTTAAAGTGGATTATGGTTCTTTGAGAAATCATAGGTACAGATTGTGTCCCTCTTTTTATTTTGTTTTGAAGCAACAGAACCAAAAGAAAGTAAAATACTTCTTAGCAACAGAACCAAAAGAAATTAAAATACTTCTTAGCAACATAACCAAAAGAAATTAAAAATACTTCCCTTTTGTTGTCAATAGAACCAAAAGAAATTATTGCTTCAGAAGGGATGCCATTTGATGCTGCATTTGGCTTCTTGGTTCCAGCTTAAGTGGTTGTTTGCATGGTTTCGTACTTCAGATAAGGTTTTGAAATATGCCTAAGATGCTTTGTCAATTAGGTAATGTGTCTTGATGGTACTGAAGAAGGACAGATTCTGGTACCGGACTGGTACTGGACCAGAATAGGATTTTCTGGTATCGAGCAGAATAGAAAATTTGTTGATGCCTACAACTGATGTTTAGAAAGTTCGTGAAGGATCAAATAAATTGTAAAAATTTGCTTACAAAAGAAAAAGAAGATTTGTGAAAGTAAATCAAAAGGAGGTAAGAGTCTCTTGTTACCTTCAACTTATTAACAAAATTCGATCCACACCTATGTACAAAAAGTTTCATTTAAACCAATCAATCAATGTGGATTAGTAGGAGGATCTCCTTCCTTACTGATCATCTGCATATTTGAATTCTGTAGTATATGAGTCAGGAATTCTTCTTTTGACAGAGGTTTGTTGTAAACTTGCAACCAGTGACTATTCACAAGTAGTGGTGTCTGTAGTTCATCAATTGTCTTTATCCTGATTGAACCATTATCGTAGACAGTTTCAATTTCGTAAGGTCCCATCCAATGGGTAGTTAACTTACCTTTGAAGTTCTTGAATCTACTGTCATATAATAGGGCCCAATCTCCTTGTTGAAAATTTTTCCTTTTGAGATACTTGTCGTGCCATCTTGTTCTCTATTCTTGAATGAGGGTAGTCCTTTGAAGTGCTTCCTTCCTGGTTTCATCCAACTCATTAAGCTGCAAGAGTATTTGTTGTTGGGCTTCATCCAAGTTCATGCCAACTTGTACTGCAGTCCTGAAGGTTTTGATTTGAAATTCTATGGAAAGAAGCACCTGCTTCCCATATACTAACTCATAGGGTGTATGTCCTGTTGTATTCCTCCAGGTGATTCTATAAGCCCATAAGGCTTCTAATAATTTGTCAGCCCAATCCTTATGGTACAGCTGTACTATTTTGGTAAGAATGGACTCAATAACTTTGTTGGTAGATTCTACTTGTCCATTTTCTTGTGGATGATAGGGTGTAGATTTCCTGTGTTTGATTTGGTATTGTTCTGTAACATCTTTGACTAGATGAGAGGTAAATTGAGTTCCCTAATCAGTCACAATTTCTCGAGGTACACCAAATCTAGTAAAGATATCATTAAAAAGGAAATCTACCACTGATTGTTCACTTGCAGCTGGTAAATCTTTTGCTTCAACCCATTTAGTCACATAGTCAGTGCATACGAGTATATACTTTTTCTTTTTAGATGCAGGGTTAATGGGCCCTACAAAATCTAATGGCCATTTCTCAAATGGTTCAATAACTACTTGGGCTTGAAGTGGCATTTGGTCTCGTGCAGTAGGCTTACCCATTCGTTGGCATTCATCACAATTGGATACATAGGTTTTAGCATCTCTGAAAATATGGGGCCAGTAGTAACCTGATTGCAGAACTTTGTAAGCGGTCCTTTTGTTTGTGAAGTGTCCTCCACAAGGACCATCATGGTAGGCTTGTAAAATATCATGAATTTCATCTTCCCTTACACATCTTCTGATCACCAAATCCGGTCCTGTTTTGTAGAGGCAGTCATCGTGCCACATGTAATTTGCACTTAGTTGAATTATTTTTTGTTTTTCTCTAGGAGACAATTTCTGAGGCATATTCCCTGTCACAAGATAGTTAGCGACATCTGCATACCACGGAGTGAATGTAGAAATAGCAAATAAATTTTCATCAGGAAAGTTATCTTCTACTGGTGCATTATCTCCCAAGTGAATCATTCTATATAATAAATCAGCCACAAGATTATCTTTACCAGGTCTATCAATAATGTTGATATTAAACTCTTGTAATAATAAGATCCATCATGTAACTCTAGGATTTGTTACAGGTTTGTTCATTAAGAATTGGATGGCTGAATGATCAGTGTGTACAAAATTTTGATATCCTGTAATATAGTGTCTAAATTTATTGATAGCATGGATTACAGCTAGCAATTCTTTTTTTGTAACCGTATAATTAACTTCAGCTGGAGACAGATTTTTACTGACGAGGTAAATAGCATAGGGCATTTGATTTTCTCTTTGTCCAAGGACTACCCCAAGGGCTGTGTCTCAGGCATCGGTACAGATATGAAAAGGAAGGGACCAGTTTTGTCCTCTTAATACAGGGGTAGTTGACAATTTCTGTTTTAGAATTTCAAAAGATATTTGGCATTCATCATCCCACTTAAATTCGGCTTCTTTAGATAATAATTTGAATAAATGGGTATCTAGGCTTGTGAAATTTAGAATGAATTTTCTATAGTAGCCAGCATGTCCTAAAAAGTTGTGGACTTCCTTTTGTGAGGAAGGTATTCTGATTTGTGTGATGATATAAATCTTTTCTGTACCAACTCTCATTCTAGAATCGGAAATGTGATGTCCCAAAACAATACCTTCAGTGAGCATCATTTTTTATTTTTCATTACTTAAGGAAAGATCAGTTTCCTTACACCTAATCAAGACATTTTCTAAACTGGCCAATGCTTCCTGGAAGTTTTGTCCATGGACTATAAAGTCATCCATGTAGACTTCCACACAATCATTGGTCAAGTCAGAGAAAATGGCTAGGACATCCCTTTGAAAAGTGGCTGGGGCATTGCAAAGTCTGAAAGGGAGAACCCTATAATCATATGTGCCCCAAGGACAGGTGAAAGTGGTCTTCTCCTGGTCTTCGGGTGCTATTTTTATTTGGTTGTAACCACTAAACCCATCCAAGAACGAAAAATACTTCTTTCCAGACAGGGTATCCAGCACCTGATCAATAAATGGTAAGGGAAAGTAATCCCTATGGGTGGCTTTGTTTAACACCCAGAAGTCTACACATATCCTCCACTTACCATTTTTCTTGGGAACTATGACAAGTGGAGATACCCATTGACTATCTGAAATGGGGTATATGAGATTGGCTCGAAGGAGTTTTTGCAATTCCTCTTTTACAATATCTTTAAGGGATGGATTCATCCTTCGCTGAGGCTATCTAACTAGTCTGATTTGGTCATTAGTGTAGATATGATGTGTGCATGTGTCAAGGTGAATTCCTTTCATGTCTGCATAATCCCATGTAAAGGCATCAAATTGTCCTTTGGAGCATTTCAATCACTTGTGTTTTTTGTTCTGGTTCCAAACTAGAGTTGATATACAAAGGTTTTCCTGGGCTAATCTCAACAAGTTCAGTAGTTTCTTCCTTGTATGAGGAGGCTGGTGGTAAAGTATATAATTGAGTGATATCAGGGCGCCAAGTTTGTTGAAATTTGGAACTAAAAATATGTGACAATTCTGCAAAAGACCTTGGGTATTCAATGCAATTTGTGTCAGCCAAAAATAAGCTTAAGACTTGTTCATCTGATTGTTCTTATATTCCTCTTACTTG
>JASDQU010011258.1:33616-45677 GCA_032191745.1 Picea mariana
CGGATATCATCTGCTATCCCAAATCAATTTTTCGATAAAAGTTCCATACGTCTTAAACAGATAAAACGGAGGACAAAAAAGGAATTAGTGATGTAGAAAGAGAACAACTTACCCTGATTAGTGAACCAAGTTGTAAAACTGAACCTGTACACAAACAAAGATTGCTAACTTTAATAAGTTTTCCAAGCCATTCCTTCGCTCCCATAGTTACTTGTCCTGTCCAATGGAAGGTATATAAAATAAGGCATGGCCAAAGTTGTTCCTTACCATAATATGCTTCCGAATTGCTTGCTGGGCTGCCCTTGGACCCGCCGATTGTTTCTGCGCTCCAAAATATAGACCACCATCCCCCCGGAGATGAAGAACCCCGCGATCAGTAGCCACATTTCAGCGGTGAAGGGTTTCGTAAAAACCCAACCAAAACTAATGATACCCTGATCTTTCAATGGAACAACTGCCATTAAACCAGAATCTAAGAAAGGTTGTGCAAATAGTACTTTTTGAGAACGTTTTGATGTGATGGTGAAGTCTCCTACTGCTGCATCCAGATTCTGAACAGCCAAAAAAAAATAAAGACAACATGAAATATATGAGAATATTTGAGTAATACTTGCAATCTAGAAGTGCCCGCACAGATACAACACCTATACCTTGAGCACAATTTGGTGAATAATATAATCGTAGTCGGAGGAGGCGTAACCATTATATGGGATGTAATGGACGGAATAATCGAGTGTTTGAATGGACGCTTCAAACACCTTCACGCAGAATCCCCCAACAATAAAGTTTGTTCCATTCTTTTATACTGAGACGAATTCCGTGAACACCCTCTTCCAAGGCACACCTACTTTCAATATTCTTGTGCTTGTGGCGTGGTTTTGCAGTGCATGTATGCTCTTAAAAAATGTATGCATGCAAATCATAAACACAAGGGAGGCAACAAAAGAGGCCAATCCAACGCCTTTCATCGCTAGAGTCCACATGAGCTGAAGCCCAATTACCTCTGGAGAGGAGTTTACAAATCAAGCAATAAATGCTTGTCATGAAAAGCTCCTAATGACATATGGATGGTAAATGAGAAGATTGTCTACTGGAAGGAAATCATTTACCATTCTACCCAGGATTACTTTAACAAGGGCTTCAGGGTTTTTCATACTGTCTCTTAGGAATTTGTGCTTAACAAGAGTAGCAAGACTGTTCAAGACTGTTCATACTGCCTTTTAAGAATTTGAATTTTTGTTGGAGGTAGTATTTTATACAGAAACATTTCATTTCTTACTTTTTCCAAATAAATGAAGTTTCTAATAACATTATAAAAAGTTATCAATCAATAAAATTAACTAATAAAATATAATAAAATGTATATATTAAAAAATAAAATTTACTTTTTTTTTTTATATTACACATTAAATTCTTTATAAAATTTTTGAAATCAAACCAAATTAATATAACAAAGCAAACTCATTCCTATATACAAAATTTTTGAAATCAAACCAAATTAATATAGCAAAGCAAACTCATCCCTATATACTGCCAAGAGGCAGTACAATAATCATCTGTCAAAATCACCTCCAATATTGTCGACTATTACGCCAACCCTCAAGGAAGGACGATCTTCTCACAAGATGGAAGTCGTTTTAAGATTGTCGACTGGAAATCAGGAAATTATGAAAACCTTTACACGTAAGAGCGGACTGCTTTACTAATCATATGTCAAAATTACCGATAATGTTGTCGATTATTCCACAAGGAAGCACGATTTTGTCTCACACGAATAATATTGGTCTACTCAATTATTGATGGAGAGGGTCCCAATGTGGAAAATTGGAATTTGAGATTATTCCACAAGGAAGCACGATTTTGTCTCACACGAATAATATTCGTCTACTCAATTATTGATGGAGAGGGTCCCAATGTGGAAAATTGGAGTTTGATTGCAAATTCATTTGAAAAAGATCTCCATTATTGATGGAGAGGGTTTCAATGTGGAAAATTGGAATTTTATTGCAAATTCATTTGAAAAAGATGTTTTTCAGGAAAAAATGGAATATTAGATAATATTGAAATCTTTATGATTATTAAGGAGAAAATATATGTTCTCAATCATTAGAGTCACTCAAATTATATATGATTTAAATTTAATATCTATGTTAATAGGCATATATCCATTGGAAATGGCCAGAATTAATGAGCTTTTAATAACACAAGGTCTTTTAATGGATATGATTTCATATGCTCTAAACGCTATGATTTCAAGAATTAAATTCTTTGCATGACAAAAGATGTTGGTTCGTCATTAAAAAAAGTTAGCATAACAAAGATGGTTCACTTTAGATTTAGATGTTTTACTTTACAACGCTTTGATTTTGCTTCTGTTTTTACCTTGTGTTAGGTGTTCTGTCACCATTTGTACAATATAAATACAAAGTTAAAGTTATATTAGAAAATATAAAAGAAAAAATTGAATTAGGATTAGGAGTTTATTATACTGAGGGCTTTGTGGGACCCGACTAACTTTCGAGCGACTGTTAAGAATGTGTTAAACAAATTATTAGGTGAAGTAGCACCTCAAATGAAACGATCTACATTCAATACAACTCTATATTGATTCTCTCAAATAATTTACAGTCTTGTTCAATGCACTAGAGATCAAATATCCACATTTGATCTGACTACATGAGTTCAAAAGTTGCATACTTTGTTATGAAATGATAAGCTAATAGTACACAGATCAAATGTGGGTCCAAGGGAAGCAACATTGTAGCAGCAAAATCATGGAAGAAAAAACGTGGCAGAAAAATCACAGTAGAAAAATCACGGCAACAAAATCGTGGCAGAAAAATCACGGCTGCAGAATCATGGCAACAAAATCACTGCAACAAAATCGCAGCAAAAGAAACACAACTACATAAACATATCTGTAATAGATCTGCAGCTACATAAAAGTAAGAGGTAAGTTAATCTGTCTGTCTTGAGTCAGATGTGATTTCCCGTTCTTAAGAGTAGGCCAGCAGGGATTGGTTTAGTAGTCTATGTGTTCCCATAGACTATAGTCAGGCACAAAAAGGGAACAAGATGGAGAAATAAGGGTGAGTTGATGGCTAAATGATGAATTAATCCAAAATACTTAGGAAAAGTCACTTAATCTTAAGTCAACGAAGAATTAGAATGAAAAGGTGCTAAAGGGGGACTTAATTAATTAATTACTCACCTTAGGAGGAAAAGCACCTAACTTAAGTGAGGTAAATGCTAAATTAGATTGGGAATGGTATAAAGAGAGGAATTTGGCCTAATTCCTCACTATGCATTGTTGTGATTTGATGTTGAGAGTTCCCAAAGGAGGAAGAGAGTCGACCTTACTGTTTTGTGGATTTTTGGAGGAAACCACCACCATTGATCGATTTCGGTGTTGAGAGACACACCCTAGACCATCGGATATACCATCCAGGTATTTCACTGAGCTATTTAGGAGTATCTAGTACAATGTGTGCAGCTCAGCCAGTGAGGGCGCAAGTCAGATTGAGGGTTTGTGGAGCTATACAAGGCCTGAGCTCATATTGCAGTTTCCTTTTGACCCAGTGGAGATCCATCCAGGGTGCTTCTATTGAGCCATTTATCGTCAGATTCTGATGGTGGAATATTGTAGAGTGCTTCATCCAGCCATTTAGGGTGCAACTCTTCCGACAATACATTTGGGGTTGCAGACGGAGTATCAGGACAGATCCGGGGAAACCCTTCCGACCCAGTTCCGCATTTGGTGAGACGATCGTTTTGAGCACTATAGCAGCAGATTCCATTAGTGGAATCATTTGGGGCGCATCCAGTGTCCTAGGAGGTGCACAAACCCCCAGGGGTCTAGATCTATTATACCTCAGAGGCTAGATATGATATTCGACACTCACCCATTCCAGTCTAGAGGCCAGGGCGCTTTTATTGGAGAATTGTTCAATGCATTCTGACGGTCTATCCTTTCGGACGAGTTTTCCAGCTAGTAGCAGTTACCGTATTTCTCCGGAGTTGCATATTTCTGTCGATCTATCCGTGCATGCATCAGATCTCCATTCATCTTCTAATCATGGGTATTTTTATGCTATTTGATTATATTCCAGTGACGATCCTTGAGATCTAGCTGACGATTATACTCTACATTTCCATTGTGTTATTGTATTCCCATGCTTGTGTCGCATAATATATGTTATTGGGTAGTTGATGTTCTTTAATTCCGCATGAATCCTTTATATACTGCTTAAACCATAAATATGCAACATGCACATGCAATAACTAACATGCATCTAAAATAACCAACATGCACATACAATAACCATAAAGATCTCAAACACACAACTGAAATGCAACCAAAAACCCCCAGTGTATCAGATCTGCAAGAAAGAACACTAGATCAATAGAAAATATCTTGATCAGCGGGATCAGGGATATTTCAATGGTATCAGAGCTTTAGTCCTGCTAGCTTGTGACTAAAGATAATGAATACAATGGAAGAACCAGATGGTCGTGAGCACGTAGGTGACGAATATGTCACTTACAACAGGCACAAGGAAAGAAGGGATAGCCCTAACTTTCCTCCTTTCCCTCCTAGTTCAGAGGAAGAGGAAGAGGCACACAGAGAAGCAGAGAGAAGAGAAGAGCGCGAGGCTGAGTGTGAAGCAGAGAGGAGGCTAGGTGACATATATGAGTGACCAGAGGGTAGTGGTAAGGCCCCCATGGATCCAGATGCATCCTTCCTACAGGTTATCAGTGATATGTTATCTATTTAGTGGACCATGTCTCACTCCTTGGCTCAAGTAGCAGATAGATTGGCTATGGTAGACATCTCGGGCACACAAGTGCCACATGCATCACAGGGGAACTCAGGTGCAGGCAGTAGACCCTATTCACCCAATTGCACATACACCTCTGCGAGTAGGATTCCAAATCTGTTGTTTCCCAGTTTCTAGAGGGCATTCCCGGTAGTAGCACAGACACCGATAGCACAGAGACCACCCACTCATGTAGAGGAAATTGCAGAGTATCGAAGAGAGTATGCAACATTGGGCTATGAATTTCATCAGGATATGACCTTAGTCGAGTATTGTGGACTCAAACTCAGGAACCGTCCCAGAGAGCCATAGAGGGGAGGACCACAACAGCAGCAGTAGGAGGGGCATAACATTGATTTTATCCGAAAAGTTGGTAAACTCACCATACCATCTTTTGAAGGATCGTCCAAATGCACCGCCAGAGCTTGGGTAAAGAAACTAGACACCTACTATAAGCTCAACTAGATGACTGAGTCAAAGGCCATCAGTTTCGCCACCTTACACTTGGAGGGTGAGGCACATGAGTGGTGGTATCACATATTGCTGAAATTGGGTCACAGTCGCATCACATCCTACAGAGAGTTCACAAAGAGACTCATGGATAGATTCAACAGAAGGGATCCAGAGATCCATTTCTAAGATCTAGCCTAGTTGAGACAAACTAGCACAATAGAGGCATTCATCTCAGATTTTCAAAGGGTATCAATGGTAGTGATAGACATGTCCGAGCCTCGATTGGTCATGTTATTCACATAAGGTCTCATAGAACCCTTGACACGATGGGTGAAGTCCTACCGGTCACATACCTTACAAGATGCCATCCGACGCACTAAAGACTTGGCGAATTAAATGCCAAAAACTAAATCCTTCACCAAACACTTTATACCACAGAGAGACAAGGATCAGAAGAATCCTCAAAGGGAATGGAAGGGCAAGCCCAAGTTGGATGATGATACGCAACAAGAGTTGATGAGGAAGAAGCTTTGCTTCTCCTGTAGAGACCCTTGGGTCCCATGGCATAGATGCATGGGAAAGGGACAGATCCGCTACATCGAGGTGGAATCAAGCGGTGAGGAGGAGGATGAGGATATTGAGGCACCGTCAGACAATGATTCAGAGAATGAGACCATTCATGAGCCAGAGTAGTAGCCGAAGAAACCTCAAATACCATCAAGGGCACAACCTAAGGAGGAGGCAAAACCTTGTAGAGAGGTGAAAGGGGGAACCATAGCCACCCTTTCAGGAGTACCCAGGTACAACACTCTCAGGCTTAAGGGCCTTATACAGGGGCAGCACATGAATGCATCCCTAGTAGCTAGGAGGGGGTTACACACGGAGGAGTTTGAGGGATTCCATGTAGCATTGGTAGATGGATACACGATGACATGCCTGGATATGATCCCTGACCTAGAGGTAAAACTAGGCAACTACACCCTAACAGACACATTCTATGTAGTTTATCTGTTAGACACTGATGTCGTGCTAGGGGTATAGTGGTTGTATTCATTGGGGGATATTGGGTTCAACTATCAGAAGTTGACCATGAGCTTTAGAGATGCCAGTGGATCGAGAGTTGTGATGAGAGGCATGTCTACAGGGGCACCTCAAGTAGTATCGACAAAGAGGATGGGAGGATCTTTCGTCACGGTGATGTGGCTTATGTAGCAGAGTGTTTAATCACCATGCGGAAGGACTTAGAGGGTAGGGAGCAGTACCATCCACAGATCATGGAACTTCTGGATTAGTATGAGCCAATATTTGGACTGATACCACCAGGGAGACTGCGAGACAGGGTTTTGAGCACATGATTGAGTTAGAGGAAGGGGATGCACTGGTGATTACAACACCTTATAGACACCCCAAGAAATTTAAAGACGAGATTGAGAAAGCAATCAAAGAATTTCTTTCTATGGGACACATCAGGCCCAACATGAGTCCTTTTGCATCTTCAATCGTTCTGGTACTGAAGAAGGATGGCACATTACGGATGTGCATTGATTACAGAGCACTCAACAAGCAAACGATCAAGAATCGTTACCCTATTCCATGCATAGATGAGCTGATGGATGAGTTACATGGGGCAGTCTTCTTCATGAAGATTGATCTATGGTCGAGATACCATCATATCAGGATCAGAGAGCAGGATATTGAGAAGACAACATTCTGATGCCATTTCAGACACTTTGAGTTCTTGTTCATGCCATTTGGATTGACCAACGCACCAACCACTTTCCAGTCTTGCATGAACCACATCTTCAAAGAACAGTTGAGGAAGTACCTTTTGGTTTTCTTCAATGATATATTGATCTACAACAAGACATGGGATGAGCATCTAGCACATTTGGGGGAGGTTCTGGATATTATGCAGACACAGCCACTATATGCCAAGGAATCCAAATGCGAATTTGGCATGAGATAATTGTTGTACTTGGGGCATATCATCAGTGAGCAGGTAGTATAGGTTCATCAGGAAAATATTAGGGCCATTTTGGATTGGCCAACGCCCAAGAACCTCACAGAGCTAAAAGCATTCTTTGGGTTATGCAATTACTACAGGCGGTTCATCAAGGGTTTTTCATAGTTCGGAGCACCACTCACAGACTTGACCAAGAAGGGTTATTTCCATTGGATAGAGGACTCACAATAGACATTCGATAAAATGAAGGAGGTTATGAGCACATGCCCTGTTCTAGACCTTTCAGACTTCTCGCAACCATTTGTCTTAGAGTGCGATGCATCAGGGGTGGAGATTGGAGCAGTTTTGATGTAGGGGGGCCACCCCATTATGTTTGAGAGAAAAACACTCAATGAGTCACAGAGACTCTATCCTATTTACAACAAGGAGATGCTAGTGATCATGCATGCTTTAACCAAATTCGGGTAGTATCTAGTTGGCAACATATTTGTAGTGAAGACTGATCATAATAGTCTCAAGTATTTCCTTGATCAGAAAGACCTCAGTGAGAGGCAACATAAGTGGGTCTCAAAGATCCAAGCCTTTGAATTTGACATTGAGTATGTCAAGGGAAAAAGGAATATCATGGCATATGCCTTGTCCAGGAGGCCAGCAAGATGTTCGATGATGGACATTTGTACATATTGGAAAGCCTATTGATTGGTGGAATACTCCAAAAACAAATTTTCTTGTGAGGTGATGGACGGACAGGTGATTGATGATAGATACCGAGTTCTTGATGACATCGTTTTCTACAAGGACTGGATCTACTTGGTTCCAGAATCCACCCTGAAGGGGAAAATTTTGAAGGCATGTCATGATTTGCCTACAATAGGGCATTAGGGGTACTTCAAAACATATAGGCAGATCAGGGAGAGATTCTCATGGAAGGGTATCAAGGATGATGTGATGAAACACATATGAGAGTGCACGACTTGTTAGTAGAACAAGTCCAAGCATACACGCCCTATAGCGCTACTACAACCTCTACCCATTCCTGAGTAGAAGTGGGAGAGCATTTCCATGGATTTCATTACAAGCATTCCTAGAGTGTAGGGAAAGGACTATATATTTGTGGTGGTCGATAGACTGACCAAATTTGTACATTTCTTTGCTATACCCATAGACTACAAGGCCATACAGGTAGCAGAGTTTTTCTTCAGGGAGGTATTTCGATTGCATGGGTTACCCATGCATATAGTCAGTGATAGAGATGGGCGCTTCATCAGGGCATTTTGGCAACATATTTTCAGGTTGATACGCACAGAGCTAGCCACGAGTACCAACTACCACCCAAAGACAGATGGGAAGACATAAATCGTTATAAAATGGGTGGAGGGGCATCTGAGGAACTATGTGGGGGGGCAACAATGCACTTGGGTGAGATGGTTACATATGGGTGAGTATTGCTACAACACAACTTACCATATGTCTATCAGGATGTCATTTTTTAGGGCATTGTATGGATACGATGCACCCTCCTTTATGGAGACTGTGTTTGGGGACAGGAGGGTCCCAGGGGCCAAGGATTGGGTGGAGGAGAGTTAGAGGATTCTTCAATCAGTGATGGAGAACTTGCAATCAGCTCAGAACTAGCAAAAGATATATGCATACCAGCACAGAATTGAGCATAGTTTTGAAGTAGGGGATTTGGTTTTTCTGCGATTACAGCCATATAGACAATCCTCCTTAAAGAGGAGCGGAGTAGAGAAAATGAATCCGAAGCTCTACGGGCCATACAAATTCATCAGGAGGATAGACGAGGTGGCATATGAGCGAGAGCTACTGGAAGGTAGTAAGATTCATAACGTCTTTCACATCTCTTTCCTTAAAAAGGCCGTGTGACAATAGGTTAGCATTTCAGAGGAGTTTTCAACCCTTGGACGAGGAGGGTCAGTTGGAGCTAGTGTCGGAGGAGGTACTAGAGAAGAGAGAGTGTAGAATGAGGAGCAGGGTCATCAGGGAGTGCTTGGTTAGATGGAGGGGTCTTCCAGTGGAGGATGCCACATGGGAGGGAGAGCATATCTTACAGCACCTAGGATTGATGTTGCTTAAGGAAAAGCAATCTCGGGAAGGGAGGATTGTGATGTCCCGTTCTCAAGAGTAGGCCAACAGGGAGTGACTTAGTAGTCTATGTGTTCCTGTAGACTATAGTCAGGCACAAACAGGGAACAAGATGGAGAAATAAGGGTGAATTGATGGATAAACGATGAATTAAGTCAAAATACTTAGGAAAATTCACTTAAGCCTAAGTCAATGAAGAATTAGAATGAAAAGGTGCTAAAGGGGCGCTTAATTAATTAATTATTCACCTTAGGAGGAAAAGAGCCTAGCTTAAGTGAGGTCAATGGTGAATTAGATTGGGAATGGTATAAAGAGAGGAATTTGACCCAATTCCTCATTATGCATTGTTATGATTTGATGTTGAGAGTTCCCAGAGGAGGAAGAGAGTCGACCTTACTGTTTTGTGGATTTTTGGAGGAAACCACCACCATTGATTGGTTTCAGTGTTGAGAGACACACCTTAGCCCATCAAAGCTACCATCCAGGTATTTCATCGAGCTATTCAGGAGTATCCAGTACAGTGTGTGCAACTCAACCAGTGAGGGCACAAGTCAGAGTGAGGGTTTGTGGAGATGTACGAGGTCTGAGCTCAGATTGCAGTTTCCTTCCAACCCAGTGGAGATCTAGCCAGGGTACTTCTATTGAGCCATTTATCATTAGATTCTAAAGGTGGAATCTTGTAGAGTGATTCATCCAACCATTTGGGGTGCAACTCTTTCAAGAATACATTTGGGGTTGCAGACAGAATATCAGGACAGATCCGAGGAAACCCTTCTGACCCAGTTTCACATTTGGCGAGACGGTCGTTTTGAGAAATATAGAAACAGATTTCATTGATGGAATCATTTGGGGCGCATCCAGTGTCCTAGGAGGTGCGCTAACCCCCCAACGGTCCAGATCTAGTACCTCAAAGGTGAGATTTGATATCTGGCACTCACCCATTCCAGTCTAGAGGCTAGGTCGCTTTTATTGGAGCAATTTCCGGTGCATTATGATGGTATATCCTTCTGGATGAGTTTTCCAACTAGTAGCAGTTACCGTATTTCTCCAGAGTTGCATATTTTTATCGATCTATCTGTGCATGCATCAGATCTGCATTCATCTTCTGATCACGGGTATTTTTATGTCGTTTGGTTTTATTCCAGTGACCATCCTTGAGATCTAGTTGATGATTATACTCTACATTTCCTGTGTGTTATTGTATTCCCATGCTTGAGTTGCATAATATATTTTATTGGGCAGTTGATGTTCTTTACTTCTGCATGCATCCTTTATATACTATTTAAACCATAAATAAGCAACATGCACATGCAATAACCAACATGCACCTGAAATAACCAACATGCACATGCAATAACCATAAAGATCTCAAACACACAACTGAAACACATCCAAAAGCCCCCAATGTATCTGATATGCAAGATAGAAAACTAGATCAGTAGAAAATATCTTGATCAGTAGGATTAGGGATATTTCATCAAATCTATGTGATTGGTTGAGGGTTTATCTTGAGAAGTTTGGTGAATGCCCTCTTAGAGGTTTAGCACTTGTTGTTGAGTAAGATCTACTGGTGTATATTTTTGGTGTATTTTCCGGTTCATATTGGCATATCTTTTGATGTATGGTTGAGGGTTAGTTGAGAGAGATTGCACATAAAGGAAACATCTTGTATGAGATATGGTTTTGAGAGCTAGTCATAGCCCTTAAGTTGTTGTTGTCATTTGTAATTGTTGCATAGATCAGATATGTTGAGGCATACAACTGGTACATGTGTTGGAGATATTTAGCACAAATCCTTGAGTATTGAAGCATATCTTGTATTTCTTTGATATATGGTTGAGGGATTTTGGTTTTGATGTGTTGCTAAAGTTGTTGGTTTAACTTGAGACTACATATCAGTAAGGGTTTGATGTCTAGTCCATGTGAGGGTTTATTACACATGATTATGATTGTATGCACATGTATGGCACATGACTAGAGAGACATATATGCACATGGTTTGAGTGATATTCTTGTGATATTGGTTATGAGATCTATGAACTATTAGATCTGACCTATTGAGGAGATTATTGGTACAGGATGTTGGTATATGTTTGTACAAGTTGATTACAGGTTATTGGTACAAGTTGACTACATATTATGGTACAGGTTGGTTACAGGTTGTTGGCATATATTGGTACAGGCTTACAGTGGTATATTTCACAGTGACAGTGTGGTAGTCATTTAATCAATTATTTGACATTTATATTTCAGGGCAGCATGATGAGGTAAGGAAAGGGGGTTGTATCCTCCTTATGGTTGGTGTCGGAGAATCAGGGAGTTGGATCTTCCTTCAGGTTGAATCCTAAGAACTAGGTGGTTGTAGCCACTTTTTGGTTGTATCCAGAGAACCAAGGGAGTTGGAGCTTCCTTTAGGTTGGAGCCTGAGAAACTAGGGGGTTGGAGCCTCCTTCAAGTTTGAGCTGGAAGTTGGTTCCTCCTTTAATGTAATTCTTGACATATAAGAAAAGAATTTTGTGGTTTTCTCCCGCAATTGGTTTCCACGTAAATATTGGTGTGTTGTGCATTGTGTGGATGTATTTGTTATTGTCTATTATGCATGGATGAATGTTAATGTTTATGATACAATAATAAATTGATGATAAACAAATGAATATGGTTGAATAAGTTAAAGGAATATACATTGTGTTTTAAAGGATTAATAAGTGGTATAAATTGCTCATTA
>JASDQU010011258.1:45936-59921 GCA_032191745.1 Picea mariana
TTTCCATTGGATTATCTTGTTAAGCATCCAGCTCTGTTTGGATACAGTTTGGAGAAGAGGTTGATTCCTCGGTATAGAGTAATGGAGGCATTGAAGTCCATGGAAGTGTTGAAAACAGAGTTGATTTGTCCTAGTATATTTAGCTGCACAGAAAAACGCTTCTTGGAGATATATGTTAATAAGAACGCGGAATCCTCAATTCTGCGGGATATTTGCCATAGTGGGAAAGTTAATGATACAATGCCGGTGTGGACTCATAAACCTGATGGTTCAAACCCGAGCTTGGATGATACAATCTTGGTGTGGACTCGTAAACCTGAAAGAGGGGCCCTTCAGATGCTCCTGCACCAGATGCTCCTGCACCAGATGTTGAAGGGGAGGAGGGGCCCTTGCATGTATGCGTAGAGGAAGGCGGAATAATTCATCAGGTTTTCGCCGAAGGAAAATTGGTTGGGACTTACGAAGGCAACCCCTTTAAAGTCCCATTAGGCCGGGATACTATCCCTTTGGCGGAAGGAAAATTGGTTGGGACTTACGAAGGCAACCCCTTTAAAGTCCCATCAGGCCGGGATACTGTCCCGGTCAAATTTTTCCATTTAATTATAGGTCCTGTCCAAAAGCAGACCTAAAACCGCTGTATCATCCTGGAGAAAGGTCGCACCGTATTCCCCGAGGCCTCTCTCATTGTGGCAGAAGCCGGTTCAGAAAGGACCCCAGGCCAAACCTGTTATCACGTTGGGATAAAACTTCCCCATCGTCCAAAGAAAAGGTTGGTGTATTTTCAATTATATCGTGCCTTCCCACAATTGAGGCAGGACCAACTCCAACTTCATGGTCGTAGTGGGTGGAGGCGGCTATGTAACCGCATCAGGCAAGAAGACCCGGAACACCTAAGCTGGAAGGAAGAAACTCCGAAATACCTAAGCTGGAAGGAAGAAACTCCGAGATATAGGAAGGGGAGACGGAAACTCAACAGTTTCTTTAAACCTCCACGTCGGAGCCGAAGGGAGGTGCAAAACTGTTTGTGAATGTTAGTCGGCAGCTTGGATATGACTTTTGCTGTACACTACCGTTTATAACAGTACTATCTCATCCTTGGCACAAGAAGAGTTCAAAAAGGGTTCTTCTAATTTCATAGTCTTATAGCTGCTAGTTACCATTTTTCATAAGCAAATCTAAAAATAGGAGGGATTCAACAAGCTTCAACTACAAGATACGGATTGATTCTTAAGAAAATGCCTGCTGTCATGGTAATCAGAGCTGTCTGTGCAGTCTTGAACGATTAAGTAGTAGCGGTGGAGGGATCTGATATTTCGACTGCTAGTGGTTTATGTTGTGCAGGGCCTTTGTGCCCAAGTTTCCTTGGATGAATGTGTGTATGGATCCTCCACATTACTGTTTTAGTATATTTTCTGTTTTCCATGAATTTCAAAGTACATAGTGTAGAAATTCTGTTTTCCATGAATTTTAAAGTGCATAGTGTAGAGTCTCTATTTCCAATGAATTTCAAAAATCAGTTGATCAGTTTTAATGTTTTTTTGGTTCATGTTGTCAATCATAATTAAAATGAGTTGTCGACAGCCTCTTTAAGGGATTATTGATGTAACATGAACTACGATATTGTCATTTTTCAATATACTGACCTTTATTCACAATTTTTATCTGTGCGTGAAAATGTAAGAGATTTTCAATTACAGTAGTAAAATTGCATGATACACAAAATCTCTTTCCAAAGCATAGTCTTTTTGCAATGATAGTATACTGAAAGTTTGGCTTGTCTGTTTGGCCATTGTAACTTCCAGCAAGAAAATTGCATGATACACAAATTCTCTTTCCAAAGCATAGTCTTTTTGCAATGATAGTAGACTCAAGTTTGGCTGGTCTGTTTTGGCCATTGTAACTTTCAGCAAACAGGTCAAATGCCCTTACAGCACACTAGACTAAAAATGGGAACAGAAATCCCCTAATTTACAGCACACTATACTAAAAATGGGAACAGAAATCCCCTAATTGCCAAAAATGGGAAGATAAAGCATTATTTTTTTAAAACATTATGAAAACTTTAAGGAAAGGTGTTAATATTTTTATTTAACTTCACCCTAGAGTTACCTTTTTCTCTAATCCCAAAGAGAAATCCAACTTTTTGGTATCTCTCTGTTTATGCAGTTGCCTTGTTTGTAAGTTATGCCTACTACTTGGATATGATTATGGAGTTCAACTGAGAGAAATCCAATTATGGAATTCAATATGATCATGGAGTTCAACTAAAGAGAAATCCAATTATGGAGTTCAACTAAAGAGAAATCCAACTTTTGGGTATCTCTGTCTATGTAGTTGCCTTTGTGAGTTATGTCTACTTACTTGGATATGATTATGGAGTTGAACAAAGAGTAACGATAGTTCCATAGTTATAGTTAGAAAATACATTTCATTATGGAGTTCAACTAAGAGTAATGATAATCACATTTGATTGTAAAAAATATTTATTATATTCTATATTTTTCAAGGTCAAATATTGATTTCAATCAAAAATTACCCCGAAAGGCATCTATTGACAATGGACACATTTAATATGTTTTTAGTACTTAATCAGTTTTGTATGGACAAGATTAAATATTGTTGGAATATTCCTAGTAGTCCCAATAAATCAATGGTTGTGATTTCAACCACTAACTTCCTCACTATTATAAAGACATCTGTTTACATGTTTATTTTTTAACTTTTACTTAATCATATTTAAAATTTACTATGATGACTAGCTGACTGCCACCTCTGAGTGATTAACTTTTCATTTTCTAAAGAACCCAACTTTACCAGCCACGATTTTTACTCAACTATTATTTACTGGGCAAGATTTTCCAGCTTAAACTCTTACCGGGTCGGTTATTTAATGCACAAAATTCGGTTATTTAATGCACAAAGTTTTGCGGTTATTTAATGCCAAGAGTGACTTGTGACTGTGCTAGTTTTATATACAAAAGAATGCAAATATATTACAGTGCATGTTGTCATGAATTCTTTCTAAGAGATAAAATCAAAACAGTGTAAAAAATCCAATTACAATTTTGAGAAATTACAATTTTTTATTATAATTAAAAAAAACATTATTTACAATTTCATTGATAAAATGTGTGATATGTTTCATTAAATTTGTTAACTATTGTTAATCTTGCAAACTTAATCTTCAATTCTGTCAAATGATTTTTTGTTCTATTTGTCTTCAAAACCGTCGTGTTATGTTTCTGTGGCTGCATCGATGGTTTATGAAATGCTTTCTAAATTTAAAAACTAATTCTTATCAGCGTCATCTTTTTCTACTAACAAGGCCATCAGTCCTGAAATTTAACATTCCACAAAACATTTTTTCTAAGTCCTATCAAATTCCACAACATTTTTTTTTTGTTTCAAGACCTTTTTTATAGGATACTCAAAATTTAAAATGTAAAACATCACACGAATTAAAAGAATAAATTTGTCACTTTGACGTTTATATGCAACGGTAATCCGTCAAAATTACTTATAATTGTAGTGTTGACAACGAGACTCTAGAGGTTAAGTCTCATTGCCACATGTCACAATTAAGTCATTGTATACGATATACCTACTCTGTGAAAAATCTCTTCGATTCCTTAATCATGTGTTCCTATACCTAGTGATAGAGAGTACTAGTCATTAAATACTCTCATGTGTCGATTGTCCAGAGATGCAACATGTAGAATTCTTTTCAATATGCATGTTGTAGATTTCACTGCAGTATTCTTGCAAAGGTTTGTAAAAATTAAAGATGATGGGTACCCAAGGAATGCTTGTGGGGTGGGTTCATGATGGTAGACTTTTTGCTGTTACTACTTCTATGCTGTTACTAGACAGAGAACTTTCGGTGGAATGGATCAGATACACACAACACCTAAACGAGGCGGGCATATGCCTTTAGGAGAGACCTGATAAACTCATTTGGACGGGTGGCGATAAATTTGGAATCATATCAGTTCGTAATATTTACAAAGCTTTGACAGAGGAAACCTGGCCCACTAGTGATCAGACCTGGCGCACCCGGCTGTGGAAGTGGAATTGCCTGCTGAAGCTCAAATTATTTACATGGCTTTTGACGGAGAATAAATTACTTGTTTGGGATATCCTCCAAAGCAAGGGTTGGTCAGGTCCAAACCGTTGCATTTTGTGCAAGGAGCACATTGAAACTTCGTACCATCTTTTCGTGAGCTGCACCTTTACTCAGCAAGTCTGGCATCAAGTCACAGTAGCACTAAAATTAACCTTACAGTGGCTTGGACCCTCGACGTCCTCCTGCTTTAGCTCCTGGTGCTCAAGACAACAACCTTTCCCCTCGCTGCCAGCCACCCTCTGTTGGAATGTTTGGTTGACAAGGAATGCAGCCATTTTTGATGAAAAACCTCCCTTGGCAAACCTTGTGACACACCTCATACTATCATCTGTCGACAGTCTTTCCCTCCCCACTATAGCCCAGAATTTCCGCAGACCAACTACAACCTTACCCACTGACAAAACCATCGCTTGGTTCGATGGAGCTGCTCAGTTAGACGGAACACTGTGCGGGGCAGGTGGCCACTTCTATATCAGCGCTCATACCTCCTACAGATGGACGCTAAACGGAGGTCAATGAACCAACACCAAAGCTGAACCACTGGGGGCTTGGGCTTCCCTCCTCCTGGCACGAAGGCTGAACATTGAAGACCTGCTACTTCTCGGAGACTCCAAAGTCATTATCGACTGGATAAATGACAAGGTCGAGCTTCGATCTGCAGCACTGGAGGGTTGGAAAGAGCGAACTACTGAAGCAAAAGGACTCTTCAAGAGCTTCACTGCCACTCATATCTACAGGGAAGAAAATAACCTTGCGGACCAGCTTTCAAAACTGGCACTAACCCGACCTCCTGGTCTAATAACCTTTGCCCGATGGGAGGATGGAAATGAGACCCCCCCTATCCAACTAAAACTCTAACGAGGTTGGCATCAGACCACTGGAAAACCACTGGTAAAAGGGTCTCGGTTTTGGATACAGCTCAGTGGGACTCCGAAAATCCACTGCCAAAAGGGGTCTATGAAATGGTTACAGTCCTCTCGGGCTACTCAGAGAATTCATGGAATAGCTTTAGAATGGCAGATCTCTCGCATTTGACAGGCCGAGTGATGCACACAGAAATCCAATTGATGTATCTATTAGTCAGAATTAGATCAAGGCTGTTATCTACCCGTTTATTGACTGTATGTGTGACAGAGTCACCGTTCTACAATTGACAGGAATCGAGCTGCCCATTGTGGACACAGGACATCGTATGAAAGCATTTTATATGCCACTCTGTAAAAAATTTATATACTGTTTGAATATAAATGAGCAATTTCCCCGTGGAAAAAAAAAAAAAAAACTCTTTTAGTGAGTATTTTAGGTCATATAGAAGTCACTATCATTGTGTATAGGATGAATACCCATAAATATTGATATTCATGGTTGTACAAAATTTGAAAGGATTAAAGCATCGATTGTTATTGGTCTTGATCTTTTTATGCAAGCATTTAGATATGTTGATGTGAGAGTCATTGACTCATTAAGTGCCAATAAGTGACATTACCACTGAAAACTAATAATGATAACAAGAAAAATGGAGAAGGCTTAGTTGTAAATTCTCCACATTTCATTGCATGCTAAAGTCGCTAATAATAATGACATTGTGTATTACATTTGATTCATGGATAAAGTATCAATGTATCTTAGAAACAAAAGAAGTTTCTTGCAATGTCAAACAATATGAAAGGTCACTCCCTTTTAGGGTAATTAGAAATCGATCATCAAATCTTTTAAAAATAAACCTTTTTCAAAGTTTTTTTTTTAAGAATAAATCAAAATATCTATACATAATTGTTTATTATTTTTATTTTTTTCACTTATATTACATTTTTCCATATAAATTTGAGTACTAGAAAAACCTTTAAACAAACACCAAAAAAGGTTATAAAGATGATTTGTAATTTCTCCCTCATGCCACGAGAAGAACCCTTAAACACAACCAAACATAAAATAAAGATGATTTGTAATTTCTCTCTAATGGAAAGAAACCTTAAACAAAGCAAAACAAATAAAATAAAGATGATTTGTAATTTCTCAAAAAACAAAAAATTATATTACAATGGATAAATCAATAAATAAATATAGGTTGATTCTTTACAATATGCTTTTTGAATTTGTGTGATAATTATTATTATTATTATTATTACAATAATTAAATCAATAAATAAATATAGGTTGATTCTTTACAATATGTTTTCTGAATTTGTATCATAACCATTATTATACCTGTCGATAGGCATGGTATATAGTGATGAGTTCACCATTGACTATATATTAATTCACCAGTTGACCAAAAATTAATATGACTTTCTAATGTAACACTTTAGAAATAGATTTTATTTATTTATTTCATTTATTTAATTTTTTTTTTGTCAAGATCTCATTGGCTATTCAAACCTACCTCTTATTGCCGAATTAACAATGGTTCATGAATGCAGACATAAATTAATGACTTTCTAATGTAACACTTTAGCAATATAATTTTTTTATTTATTTCATTTATTAAATTTTTTTTTTGTCAAGATTTCATTGGCTATTATGATGTCACTGCAGTTGATGTAGTGCAGATCGAGCCCTTGTCAGTGTCCTCTTGCTGTCATTTGGCAGAGCGTTTTTGCAGTGGAAATTTTGTGAAAAGACGGTTTCCGTGCAAAGTTGGCAGAAGAATTGAAGGAAAAGCTCTTATTGTTAAAGCGTGACATTGATGATGCCACTGAGATGATTTCCGATTCAGATTCATCAACGCACAGACATAGGCAGTTCAAAGACTTTCACGTCGTTCTGCAAGATGGCTTTAACCTCGTGGACGAAGGAGACAATTTACACATCTGCGATGTATACAAAAATTGGCGATACAGAAGGAAAGTACGAGAGTTTCAGGAGAAAATCAAGGGTTTGATTGATTTTCAAGGTTCGCCCATTCTCGCCCGTGATTTGCAGAAGCTAGGTGCAGACGTCACGGATCTTCGCAGACGACTCGAAGCAGTGACAATCCCTGAACAGTCCATCAGTGACAGCTTCCAGGATGTCCCGGATATGCCAAACTTTGTAGTTGGGTTGGATAATCGTGTCAATGCTGTCAAACAAATTCTACTACAGACTAATGTCGATCGCCTTGGAATAACAGGGATGGGTGGGAGCGGCAAAACCACTCTTGCAACAGCCCTTTGCAACGATACCCAAGTCAAAGGTAAGAACATTTCCAGTCCTCTTAAGTCTGTTCTCCAAACATCCATATTATCTTGTCATAACCTTAGTTTGTAATGTTTATTCTCTTTCCCACTTTCAGCTTCTTTCCAAAAGAGTATAATTTTCATTCCAGTGAAACGATCTAATCCAAATGTAAAGGGCCTGTTAGAAACGATGTGGGATAAGATAATTGGTGCCCAGAGGTCTGATTTCCAGAGCATAGAGGATGCACACGAGCAATTGCAGAAAAAGCTTAGGTTAAGACCATATCGGCCGACTTTGGTGGTTTTGGATGATGTTTGGTCGACATCAAATCTGGAACACCTGTTGTTTGAAGCAAAAGGATACACGACAATTATCACAACCAGACAGGATTCCACCATTCGAATTACAGATAATACTCGTTTGTATAACATACCTCTGTTGGAGGATGCTAATGCCCTGTCTCTTTTCTGCAGCTCGGCCTTTGGTCAAAATTCGATTCCAACCATAGAAAAGGAGGATCTCATTAAACAGGTATGAATTAGACATACTTTCCATTATCTCATATGTCCTAACCATTTCTCTATCTTAATCATCTTACCGAAATGCCAATTTTGCAATCAATATCCAAATTTGGGACTTAAAAAAAAATGCGTTTAAAAGAGCTCCAGCAACAGTCTTAAAGTCAAGGATTTATGCAGACAAATAGCTTTGAATATCATAAGGAAGATATTCAAAGCTGAGGTGAGCAGACAAATAGCAACAGTCTTAAAGTTAAAAATTGCGCTTGTTTCTGCAAAGACCCGGTAAAAATCGCGTGGAATTTTCATCGACATGCGAGCGATTTAAAGCGATGTCAATCAAGCTAGAGGGACCGCCATTTTATGGGCAACTTGATTCATTTTAGGGATTTGTGAAATCGGTGCTAAGATTAACGAGTGAAGCAAAGGTCACATGGACTTCACTGTTGAAACGAGATAAACCTTATTCTCTTGCTATTTTTACTGCTGGCATACACTTCATAAGTTTTTTGATAAATATTTTATTGAAATATATTTAAATTAATTTGAATTTAAATATATATATTATTTTAGTGGACTTTATACAAACAAGTATATACCAGTAGGCAAGGAAAGTACCCTCATCGGCAAGTATAAGCTGCCATGCAGCCTTGTTATTAGTTGGCTTAATTTCATCATAAAAAATTTGGATTATGCATTTCATTGCAATGAAATATTAAAAAAATTAAAAATTAAAAATATTTAATTGAATTTATTGAATCATTCTAAATATTTAATTGAATTTATTTGTAATATATATATATATAAATTTTTATTATATTTATTATTAAAAAAATAAAAAATAAAAAATATTTAATTGTTTTTACATTTACAATAATTACTAAATTATCACTGCACTATAATATAATGGAAAAATGATATTTATTAGAATTTCAATATGTAAACATTGTTTTTACATTCAAAATAATTAATGAATTAGCACTACACTACAATATAATAAAAAATGGAAAAGTTATCACACTACAATGTTATTTTTATCACTGCACTATAATATAATGGAAAAATGATATTTATTAGAATTTCAATATGTAAACATTGTTTTTACATTCAAAATAATTAATGAATTAGCACTACACTACAATATAATAAAAAATGGAAAAGTTATCACACTACAATGTTATTTATTGAATTCTTTTTTCAATATAAATTTATTTTATGTTTTTAATAGTTATATGAAAATTTTATGTTTTTATTCTAACTAATTATTGACCATGTGTTTATGTACTTAAGGTCATTAACTTTTTCGTAACTTAGCCTTTCCTATCATAATTTTACCTTTTGCAAATCAATGTTACATGTTAAACTTTTTAAAGTGAATTATATAATTAATAGTTGGAGTATTATAATTTTACAAAATTGCGATTTTTTAATTAATATATTTAGAAATTATAATATATTGAGTATAGTTTGGATGGTTGTGAGGAATGATTGTTATTTTTTTTACCAGATTTAATTCCCTTAAAAATAACATGAATAAGTGTCAAATTGTAATCAAACAAGGAAGTTTCATACACTAATTTGGTGTGATGACTGTGACCTTAAAAATAGATTATTATTATTATATAATGATTTGAGCTTATATATAATGGAAAGTTTCCTTTAATTCAATTGAATATCAAAAAAAATATTTTCTCAAAAAAAAAAAAAAAATTAGAAAATATATAATAAGATATTTGATTTTTGTTAAATTAATGAGATTTCAATGAGATATATGCAAGCATGTTTGAAGGAGCTTATGAGCATGGCGCGGCAGTGGCGTGGATATAAGAAGGGTCGGTTGGAGAGGCGGGAGGGGTGATTCCATGAATCGCCCTCCCCCCATGTAAGCGATTTTCATTTTTTTTTTTTTTTTAATTAAAAGTTATTTGTTTAATTTTGCTTTTTAATTAAAAAATATTTATCTTTTAATCTTTTTATTTTTAAATTATTTTTATTTTATTATTATTATTTTTATTTTAATTTTCAAAACTTTAGTATTTTTAAGTGTATTTTTTTTTTTTTAATTTAATTTAATTGTTTTGTTTTTAAATAAATTTAAAAGGTTATGGGCTATTTGTGTTTATTTTGGATTTTTTTTTATATTTTTTATTTTATTTAAAGTATGCTTTTTATTTTTAAATATATATTTGATTTGTTTTTTAAATAATAAATATATTTTCAAGTAGTGATTTTCGAGTTGATTTGAGTTTTTTTTTTTTGGTGACGATACTAGTTATCAAAGTCATGATTTCAATTAAGTTGTAGTTTTTACTCTAAAAAAACACAAGGGTTATATGTATCAACACTTTTCAATTCGAGGGTGAATTTTATCGTTTTTGTCAAGGTTGTGATTTAAAACAAATCAAAATTTTAACCACCACAAAAAAAGTTTTCTATTGGTAGCACCACTTTTTAATTTAGGGATTGATTTTGGTGTTTTTAACAAAAAAATGTTGATTTTTTAGGCCAAAGTTATTGTTTTGAGGTCTCAGTTTTCATTAAGTTGGCAACTATGTTGAATGGAGGAGCAATGTCTTACCTTGGAGGTGAACAACAATTTCTCACACTATTTTCCTAGAAGTAAATGTTTTTTTTTTTGTTTGCTAGCATATATGTTACTTGTGGAGCTAGCCTATGGTCTAAGAAAACACGACCCAGGGGCATCTAGGCTGTCAAAATCATCTTGGGATTGCACCCGGCCTAGGCCACACCAACCTTTAACATGGATGGATTTTTTTGGGTGTCTCCTCTTGACCACCACGAGTTTCGAACCTTGGTCGCCTTACATAACAAAACCCTCGAAATCTAATTACACTAGCATAATTTGAATAGAAATAGATGATGGTTGATTTTTATTGGGATTAAAATTGTGTAATAAGATATACAATTAAGTTTTATTCTATACCAAATGATATCCACATTAGGGAAGGTCACTTGTATCATTTGCCTCATGGTAGGAAGGAAGTCAAGTTTTCACTTGAATTGACTTTAATTAAATTGGATGGCACATTGGTTCAAATTCTATTCTTTAAAACTTTAGTATGACGTGGCTTCACTTAGATAAGCACCTTAATATTAGGCATTTTCTTTTCCAAGTAAAACTTTGTGAAATCTCTTTCGTGTATTTCTCCGTGATCTGCGAAAGATAAACGAGGTAAACTATCAGTGTTTAAGTTCCAAGCACATAATCTCAAGGTCATCAAGAGTGTTGAACCCATAACCTCCCCACCTTAGAGGAGAGATCTCGCATCTAAATCATGACTACTTGAACTAAACCTCAATGCTATTAGCTTTAGAACATATTTTTTCATTTTAGCCATTCACAACTTTAAAAATGATTTCCATTGTTAATGATATTTAAAGGTTTTAGAGATGGCAGGTGCAAGAGGTATCATATTTGATCCGAGATGATGCCTTGTTAATGATTCTTGGTGCGATGCTCAGAGTATTGTATCAAGTGACATGAAGAATCAAAACATGGGTACATGAGGGTTCTGTGATATTTGTGAGATCTTATAATAAGAAATCCCTCACGAATATGTTTTATATCACTTTACATAATAAAGTAATTATGAGCTTATCATGAGTTCAAGAACTCGTGTAATTAATAGTGTATTTAGGAATGGATGTTATGTAAGTGACATGACGTACATCCTTTCTCTCACCTACGAATTTTAACATTGGACCTTTGAATACATCATTCAAGTGTGTTTTGTCTTCATATTTTGTTGTGTATATTTACAGGAATATATTGTGTTATTTTGTATGTTACACACATACAAGGAATAGCTAGGGATTGCAAAAGATGAAAAAGGAGTTGAGGCATTGTAACATGTATATCAATACAAGGCAACGTTGAGACGAGATTGAGTACAATTATATCCTGGTTGAATCTTTGGTTTTGGTTGGTTTCTTTGTGCCTACAATTCTTGTCACCCTTATGTTGTATGTTTTTGTGGTTTTATCTCTTTTTTGTTACAATTGTATCTTAGAACACAACTATTTTAAGCACTCTACCAAAACAAGGAATATCTTTATTTTATTTGTGAGTTTATACTGGATTAATTATAGGGTTATTTGGCTATAGATGCTTTGTTGAGTTCTCATACACGCCTCACATGTGTCTACATGCTAATTCAACTATAAGTTCCCTACAATTGCTTTTATTGTGATAACTATGTGCCCTTGTTCCAAGCATACATGACTTTTCATGTTGTGGACAACATAGAAACAATTATGTGTCTCACATGCTCAATATGGATTTGTAGAATTGTAAAAACCATGAAATAGTTGTGTTTTTTGTGTGCCTCAGACCAAACAATATCTTTATGAGTTCACATATTCTCCAATATTTATTATTTTCGTAAGTCATAAAGTTTGGGAATATATTTGTAATAAATTCTTTTTTTTTTAAATCACTTATTTGCATTAGTTGCTTGAAAATGATCATTGGGATAGCTTGAACTTAATTTTCCCAATATTTGATCTACGTGTGAGCAATGCTTTAGTCCATCTCTAATCAATGAAGTCCCCAAGGCCTTTCACTTGTTTTTTTTCAAGCTTCTCTTCAATGTGGCTTTGATACCATATTAGTTTTACACAAAAATGTAAATAAAAACACACAAGAATAATTATTTGATTATTAAGTGAAGCAATGCCTCAATAAACGATAAGAATGAGGGATTTTGTTGCATAAATCATGAATACCCAATCATATAATGACTATAATATCTTAATATTTTTGTAATATTTTAATATTTATTAAAAAGATTCTACTTGAGTTTTTTTTTACAACTTTGTTACATTACACAAGTACATTAAATGGAGCTTGTGGAGGAGGTGTAGACCTAAGGTATGGGCCTAAGTTGATTTGTTGGTGAGGGAAACAAAATAGGTTTCATAGAACGCATAACAAATAAGGTCAAATATGTTTAAACAAGAGGTGGGTAAGCCTTTACTTTAACTTTCAACCCTATCCTCCTACTTATGGAGCCACACCCTCTTACTTATGGAGCCACGCCTACTAGGCTTGTGGTTTTCCCCACCAAGATCCACGTACAAATTGCTTCCTTCCATGCCTTTTTGCTCCAACCCTGTCTCTTTCAACACTTTTTTATTTCCCTTCTACATGAACTCCAAAATCCATTATATTTTTAGAATCGTGGGATTTTGAACAACCTTTATATACGTAATTATGCTTTAAGACCATATGTGAGCTTAAAATGAAATAGAGAGATAACTAAGCACGATAGATTCAATGTATATCTAAGTTTATATATGATCATTATATATAACTACATAGATTGGTTTGTTAATTTTGTAGAAGGTAGAACCATATTTGACTATGTGCTGTTTGGTGTTGGAAATGAGTATTTTGTGGGAGGAGAAATAAATATCCAAAATAAAATGAAGGGCAAAACATTCTTGTGCATGAATGCTTTATATATTCTTGGATTGGATAAAAAAATAATTTTAGTGAGTGACTTTACAAAGAATAGTACATACTTGGATGTCACTTTCCATGATGTGATATGTTTTTTAATACACAAAGGAAACATGCTGATAATTATGATCGAAGTGAAGGGGTAAGGCCATTGCATGTTGGTTGACAATTAAGGGGTAAGTTGCATGCTTTAACAAGGCTGCATGGCAGCGTATACCTACCGCTATGCAGGTATAATAAAATAAAACAATAGTTGTATTGAATCCACCGCATGTGTCGAGACGTCATCTCATTAAAGGACGTTGAGCCTCATTTCATTAAAGGAAGTTGAAGATCCATCTGCAGCCGTTGAAGATCCTTACGCAACCACGACAATAAGAGATGCATTTGAACAACTAATCACAATTTAGAAAAATGTTTTAAAATAATAAAAAAAATCAAATTGTAATATTATACCTTTAAAAATGCTCAAAACTATTTTGGTCAAACCCTAGCTAATAGACGATCAATAGCATATCCAATACTATATACCACCGCAAGCTGCAGGTATAATAACCAATATCCCTTCACATTATTTTGAATGATCTTAAAAAAACCCAATTTCATAAAACAGTTAGATTATACATTGTAAAACGCTCAAACTTATATTTAAGGTTAACACTCAAAATTTGTAATATAAAAATAAAACTTATATTTAAGTTTAACC
>JASDQU010011258.1:64156-76794 GCA_032191745.1 Picea mariana
TCTAGACAAAGCATTATAATAATCAGCTTCTTCTAGTAGAGGCACTCGTCTACGCATAGCGACTCCGTAGTATTCTACAAGTGCATCTGCGACTGCAGATCCCATCTGATACCCAACTCTTAGCTTGCTTGCCGCTACACTGCTGATGTCGTTAAGGGTTGGTTCTAAACGTGGGGCTGTTAGAATAGCCGATAAATTTGCTGTATAGCACGATTGCAGAATTCCAATAACAAGAAACCAGGCCACAAGCACTATGCGCGCCATTACGGTCCGGATATCATCTGCTATTCCAAATCAATTTTTCGATAAAAGTTCCATACGTCTTAAACAGATAAAACGGAGGACAAAAAAGGAATTAGTGATGTAGAAAGAGAACAACTTACCCTGATTAGTGAACCAAGTTGTAAAACTGAACCTGTACACAAACAAAGGTTGCTAACTTTAATGAGTTTTCCAAGCCGTTCCTTCGCTCCCATAGTTACTTGTCCTGTCCAATGGATAGGTATATAAAATAAGGCATGGCCAAAGTTGTTCCTTACCATAATATGCTTCCGAATTGCTTGCTGGGCTGCCCTTGCACCAGCCGATTGTTTCTGCACTCCAAAGTATAGACCACCATCCCCCCGGAGATGAAGAACCCCGCGATCAGTAGCCACATTTCAGCGGTGAAGGGTTTCGTAAAAACCCAACCAAAACTAATGATACCCTGATCTTTCAATGGAACAACTGCTATTAAACCAGAATCTAAGAAAGGTTGTGCAAATAGTACTTTTTGAGAACGTTTTGATGTGATGGTGAAGTCTCCTACTGCTGCATCCAGATTCTGAACAGCCAAAAAAAAATAAAGAGAACATGAAATATATGAGAATATTTGAGTAATACTTGCAATCTAGAAGTGCCCGCACAGATACAACACCTATACCTTGAGCACAATTTGGTGAATAATATAATCGTAGTCGGAGGAGGCGTAACCATGATATGGGATGTAATGGACGGAATAATTGAGTGTTTGAATGGACGCTTCAAACACCTTCACGCAGAATCCCCCAACAATAAAGTTTGTTCCATTCTTTTCTACTTAGACGAATTCCGTGAACACCCTCTTCCAAGGCACACCTACTTTCAATATTCTTGTGCTTGTGCTGTGGTTTTGCAGTGCATGTATGCTTTTAAAAAATGTATGCATGCAAATGATAAACACAACGGAGGCAACAAAAGAGGCCAATCCAACGCCTTTCATCGCTAGAGTCCATATGAGCTGAAGCCCAATTACCTCTGGAGAGGAGTTTACAAATCAAGCAATAAATGCTTGTCATGAAAAGTTCCTAATGACATCAGGATGGCATTCACCAGCCACAATTTTCTTTTCTGGGCTCGCCGAAACCTTTCGGCGTTCACCAACCGCAAAAGTTTGCCGCTGTGCTAGTCATATGTCAAAATTACCTACAATGTTGTCGATTATTCCACAAGGAAGCACGATTTTGTCTCACACTAATAATATTCGTCTACTCAATTATTGATGGAGAGGGTCCCAATGTGGAAAATTGGAATTTGATTGCAAATTCATTTGAAAAAGATCTCAATTATTGATTGAGAGGGTTTCAATGTGGAAAATTGGAATTTTATTGTAAAGTTATTTGAAAAAGATGTCTTTTATTATACCTGTGGATAGGCATGGTATATAGTGATGAGTTCACCATTGACTATATATTAAAAATTAATATGACTTTTTAATGTAATACTTTAGAAATAGATTTTATTTATTTATTTCATTTATTTAGATTTTTTTTTGTCAACATTTCATTGGCTATTCAAACCTACCTCTTATTGCAGAATTAACAATGGTTCATGAATGTAGACATAAATTAATATGACTTTCTAATGTAACACTTTAGCAATAGAATTTTTTTATTTATTTCATTTATTAAAAAAAAAATTGTCAAGATTTCATTGGCTATTACGATGTCACTGCAGTCGATGCAGTGCAGATCGAGCCCCCTTGTCAGTGTCCTCCTGCTATCATTTGGCAGAGCGTTTTTGCAGTGGAAATTTTGTGAAAAGACGGTTTCCGTGCAAAGTTGGCAGAAGAATTGAAGGAAAAGCTTAAAGCGTGACATTGATGATGCCACTGAGATGATTTCCGATTCAGATTCATCAACGCACAGACATAGGCAGTTCAAAGACTTTCAAGCCGTTCTGCAAGATAGCTTTAACCTCGTGGACAAAGGAGACAATTTACACATTTGCGATGTATACAGAAAGTGGCGATACGGAAGGAAAGTACGAGAGTTTCAGGAGAAAATCAAGGGTTTGATTGATTTTCAAGGTTCGCCCATTCTCGCCCGTGATTTGCAAAAGCTAGGTGTAGACGTCACAGATCTTCGCAGACGACTCGAAGCAGTGACAATCCCTGAACAGTCCATCAGCGACAGCTTCCAGGATGTCCCGGATATGCCAAACTTTTTAGTTGGGTTGGATAATCGTGTCAATGTTGTCAAACAAATTCTACTACAGACTGATGTCGACCGCCTTGGAATAACAGGGATGGGTGGGAGCGGCAAAACCACTCTTGCAACAGCCCTTTGCAACGATACCCAAGTCAAAGGTAAGAACATTTCCAGTCCTCTTAAGTCTGTTCTCCAAACATCCATATTATCTTGTCATAACCTTAGTTTGTAATGTTTATTCTCTTTCCCACTTTCAGCTTCTTTCCAAAAGAGTATAATTTTCATTCCAGTGAAACGATCTAATCCAAATGTAAAGGGCCTGTTAGAAACGATGTGGGATAAGATAATTGGTGCCTAGAGGCCTGATTTCCAGAGCATAGAGGATGCACACGAGCAACTGCAGAAAAATCTTAGGTTAAGACCATATCGGCCGACTTTGGTGATTTTGGATGATGTTTGGTCGACATCAAATCTGGAACACCTGTTGTTTGAAGCAAAAGGATACAAGACAATTATCACAACCAGACAAGATTCCACCACTCGAATTACAGATAGTACTCGTTTGTATAACATACCTCTATTGGAGGATGCTAATGCCCTATCTCTTTTCTGCAACTCGACCTTTGGTCAGAATTCGATTCCAACCATAGAAAAGGAGGATCTCGTTAAACAGGTATGAATTAGACATACTTTCCATTATCTCATATGTCCTAACCGTTTCTCTATCTTAATCATCTTACCGAAATGCCAATTTTGCAATCAATATCCAAATTTGGGACTTAAAAAAAAATGCGTTTAAAAGAGCTCCAGCAACAGTCTTAAAGTCAAGGATTTATGCAGACAAATAGCTTTGAATATCATAAGGAAGATATTCAAAGCTGAGGTGAGCAGACAAATAGCAACAGTCTTAAAGTTAAAAATTGCGCTTGTTTCTGCAAAGACCCGGTAAAAACCGCGTGGAATTTTCATCGACATGCGAGCGATTTAAAGCGATGTCAATCAAGCTAGAGGGACCGCCATTTTACGGGCAACTGGATTCATTTTAGGGATTTGTGAAATTGGTGCTAAGATTAGCGAGTGAAGCAAAGGTCACACGGACTTCATTGTTGAAACGAGATAAACCTTATTCTCTTGCTATTTTTACTGCTGGCATACACTTCATAAGTTTTTTGATAAATATTTTATTGAAATATATTTAAATTAATTTGAATTTAAATATATATATTATTTTAGTGGGCTTTATACAAACAAGTATATACCAGTGGGAAAGGAAAGTACCTTCATCGGCAGGTATAAGCTGCCATGCAGCCTTGTTAATGATTGAAAAAAATGGAATATTAGATAATATTGAAATCTTTATGATTATTAAGGAGAAAACATATGTTCTCAACCATTAGAGTCACTCAAATTATATATGATTTAAATTTAATATCTATGTCAATAGGCATATATCCATTGGAAATGGCCATAATTAATAAGCTTTTAATAACACAAGGGATTTTAATGGATAGGATTTCATATGCTCTAAACGCTATGATTTCAAGAATTAAATTCTTTGCATGACAAAAGATGTTGGTTCGTCATTAAAAAAAGTTAGCATAACAAAGATGGTTCACTTTAGATTTAGATGTTTTACTTTACAACGCTTTGATTTTGCTTCTCTTTTTACCTTATGTTAGGTGTTCTGTCACCATTTGTACAATATAAATACAAAGTTAAAGTTATATTAGAAAATATAAAAGAAAAAACTGAATCAGGATTAGGAGTTTATTACACTGAGGGCTTTGGGGGACTCGACTAACTTCCGAGCGACTGTTAAGAATGTGTTAAACAAATTATTAGGTGAAGTAGAACCTCAAATGAAACGATCTACATTCAATACAACTCTATATTGATTCCTCTCAAATAATTTACAGTCTTGTTCAATGCACCAGAGATAAAATATCCACATTTGATCTGACTACATGAGTTCAAAAGTTGCATACTTTGTTATGAAATGATAAGATAATAGTACACAGATCAAATGTGGGGCCAAGAGAAGCAACATTGCAGCATCAAAATCATGGAAGAAAAAACGTGGCAGAAAAATTGCAGTAGAAAAATCACGGCAGCAAAATCATGGCAGAAAAATCACGGCTGCAGAATCATAGCAATAAAATCACTGCAACAAAATCGCAGCAACAGAAACACAGCTACATAAACATACCCGTAATAGATCTACAGCTACATAAAAGTAAGAGGTATGTTAATATGTCTGTCTTGAGTCAGATGTGATTTCCCGTTCCCAAGAGTAGGCCAGCAGGGATTGACTTAGTAGTCTATGTGTTCCCATAAACTATAGTGAGGCACAAAAAGGGAACAAAATGGAGAAATAAGGGTGAGTTGATGGCTAAATGATGAATTAATCCAAAATACTTAGGAAAAGTCACTTAAGCCTAAGTCAATGAAGAATTAGAATGAAAAGGCGCTAAAGGGGGACTTAATTAATTAATTATTCACCTTAGGAGGAAAAGCGCCTAGCTTAAGTGAGGTAAATGGTGAATTAGATTGGGAATGGTATAAAGAGAGGAATTTGACCTAATTCCTCACTATGCATTGTTGTGATTTGATGTTGAGAGTTCCCAAAGGAGGAAGAGAGTCGACCTTACTGTTTTGTGGATTTCTGGAGGAAACTACCACCATTGATCGATTTTGGTGTTGAGAGACACACCCTAGACCATCGGAGATACCATCTAGGCATTTCATTGAGCTATTCAGGAGTATCTAGTACAATGTGCGCAGCTCATCCAATGAGGGCGCAAGTCAGATTGAGGGTTTGTGGAGCTATACAAGGTTTGAGCTCAGATTGCAGTTTCCTTTTGACCCAATGGAGATCCAGCCAGGGTGCTTCTATTGAGCCATTTATCGTCAAATTCTGACGGTGGAATATTGTAGAGCACTTCATCCAGCCATTTAGGGCGCAACTCTTCCGACAATACATTTGGGGTTGCAGACGGAGTATCAGGACAGATCCGGGGAAACACTTCCGACCCAGTTTCGCATTTGGTGAGACGATCATTTTGAGCACTATAGCAGTAGATTCCATTAGTGGAATCATTTGGGGCGCACCTAGTGTCCTAGGAGGTGCGCAAACCCCCTAGAGGTCCAGATCTAGTACCTCAGAGGCCAGATATGATATCTGACACTCACCCATTCCAATCTAGAGGCCAGGGCGCTTTTATTGAAGAATATTTCAACACATTCCGATGGTTTATCCTTTCTGACGAGTTTTCCAGCTGGTAGCAGTTACCGTATTTCTCCGGAGTTGCATATTTCTGTCGATCTATCCATGCATGCATCAGATCTCCATTCATCTTCTGATCATGGGTATTTTTATGCTATTTGATTATATTCCAATGATGATTCTTGAGATCTAGTTGACGATTATACTCTACATTTCCAGTGTGTTATTGTATTCACGTGCTTGAGTCGCATAATATATGTTATTGGGCAGTTGATGTTCTTTACTTTCGCATGCATCCTTTATATATTGTTTAAACCATAAATACGCAACATGCACATGCAATAACTAACATGCATCTAAAATAACCAACATGCACATGCAATAACCATAAAGATCTCAAACACACAACTAAAACGCAACCAAAAACCCCCAGTGTATCAGATCTGCAAGACAGAACACTAGATCAATAGAAAATATCTTGATCAACAGGATTAGGGATATTTCAGTGGTATCAGAGCTTTAGTCCTGCTAGCCTGTGACTAAAGACAATGAATACAACAGAAGAACCAGATGGTTGTGAGCACGTAGGTGACGAATATGTCACTTACAACAGGCGCAAGGAAAGAAGGGATAGCCCTAACTTTCCTCCTTTCCCTCCTAGTTCAGAGGAAGAGGAAGAGGCACACAGAGAAGCAGAGAGAAGAGCAGAGCGTGAGGCTGAGCGCAAAGCAGAAAGGAGGCTAGGTGACATATATGAGTGACCAGAGGGTAGTGGTAAGGCCCCCATGGATTCAGATGCATCCTTCCTGTAGGTTATTAGTGATATGTTAGCTATTTAGCGGACCATGTCTCATTCCTTGGCTCAAGTAGCAGATAGATTGGCTATGGTAGACATCTCGGGCACACAAGCGCCACATGCATCACAGGGGAACTTAGGGGTAGGCAGTAGACCCTATTCACCCAATTGCACATACACCTCTGCGAGTAGGATTCCAAATCCATTGTTTCCCAGTTTCCAGAGGGCACCCCTGGTAGCAGCACAGACACCGATAGCACAGAGACCGCCCACTCATGTAGAGGACATTGCACAGTATCAAAGAGAGTATGCAACATTGGGCTATGACTTTCATCGGGATATGACCTTAGTCGAGTATTGTAGACTCAGACTCAAGAACCCCCCCAGAGAGAAACAGAGGGGAGGACCACAACAACAACAGCAGGAGGGGCATAACATTGATTTTATCCGAAAAGTTGGTAAACTCACCATACCATTTTTTTACGGATCGTCCAAATGCATCGCCAAAGCTTGGGTAAAGAAACTAGACACCTACTATAAGCTCAACTAGATGACTGAGTCAAAGGCCATCAGTTTCCCCACCTTACACTTGGAGGGTGAGGCATACGAGTGGTGGTATCACAGATTGGTGAAATTGGGTCACAGTCGCATCACATCCTATAGAGAGTTCACAGAGAGACTCATGGATAGATTCGACAGGAGGGATCCAGAGATCCATTTCTAATATCTAGCCCAGTTGAGACAAATTGGCACAATAGAGGCATTCATCTCATATTTTCAAAGGGTATCAATGGCAGTGACAGACATATCCGAGCCTCGATTGGTCATGTTATTCACATAAGGTCTCACAGAACCCTTGAGAGGATGGGTGAAGGCCTACCGGTCGCATACCTTACAAGATGTCATCCGATGCACTAGAGACTTGGCGAATTCAATGCCAAAAACTAAATCCTTCACCAAACCCTTTATACCATAGAGAGACAAGGATCAGAAGAATCCTCAAAGGGAATGGAAGGGCAAGCCCAAGTTGGATGATGATACGCACAGGAGTTGATGAGGAAGAATATTTGCTTCTCCTGTAGAGACCCTTGGGTCCCATGGCATAGATGCATGGGAAAGGGACAGATCCACTACATCAAGGTGGAATCAAGCGGTGAGGAGGAGGATGAGGATATTGAGGCACCGTTAGACAGTGATTTAGAGAATGAGACCATTCATGAGCCAGAGTAGCAGTCGAAGAAACCTCAGATACCATCAAGGGCACAACCTAAGGAGAAGGCAAAACCTTGTAGAGAGGTGAAAGGGGGAACCAGAGCCACCCTTTCAGAAGTACCCAGGTACATCACTCTCAGGCTTAAGGGCCTTATATAGGGGCAACACATGAATGCGTCCTTAGTAGCCATGAGGGGGTTACGCACGGAGGAGTTTGAGGGATCCCATGTAGCAGTGGTAGATGGATACACGATGACATGCCTGGATACGATCCCTGACCTAGAGGTAAAACTAGGCAACTACACCCTAACAGACACATTCTATGTAGTTTATCTATCAGATATTGATGCCGTGCTAGGGCTATAGTGGTTGCATTCATTGGGGGATATTGGATTCAACTATCAGAAGTTGACCATGAGCTTCAGAGATGCCAGTGGATCGAGAGTTGTGATGAGAGGCATGTCTACAGGGGCACCTCGAGTAGTATTGGCAAAGAGGATGGGAGGATCTTTCATCACGGTGATGTGGCTTACATAGCAGAGTGTTTAATCACCACGCGGAAGGACTCAGAGGGTAGGGAGTAGTACCATCCTCAGATCATGGAGCTTCTGGATCAATATGAGCCAGTATTTGGACCGATACCACCAGGGAGACCGCCAGACAGGGGTTTTGCGAACATGATTGAGTTAGAGGAAGGGGATGCACCGATGATTACAACACCCTATAGACACCCCAAGAAATTTAAAGACGAGATTGAGAAAGCAATCAAAGAATTGCTTGCTATGGGACACATCAGGCCCAACATGAGTCCTTTTGCATCTTCAGTCGTTCTGGTACTGAAGAAGGATGGCACATTATGGATGTGCATTGATTACATAGATCTCAATAAGAAAACGATCAAGAATCGTTACCCTATTCCATGCATAGATGAGCTGATGGATGAGTTACATGGGGTAGTCTTCTTCATGAAGATTGATCTACAGTCAAGATACCATCAGATCAGCATCAGGGAGCAGGATATTGAGAAGATAGCATTCTGATGCCATTTCAGACACTTTGAGTTCTTGTTCATGCCATTTGGATTGACCAACGCACCAACCACTTTCCAATCTTGCATGAACCACATATTCAAAGAACAGTTAAGGAAGTACCTTTTGGTTTTCTTCGATGATATTCTGATCTACAACAAGACATGGGATGAGCATCTGGCACATTTGGGGGAGGTCTTGGATATTATGCAGACACAGTCACTATATGCCAAGGAATCCAAATGCAAACTTGGCATGAGATAATTGTTGTACTTGGGGCATATCATCAGTGAGTAGGGAGTACAGGTTCATCAGGAAAATATTAGGGCCATTTTGGATTGGCCGATGCCCAAGAACCTCACAGAGCTAAAAGTATTCTTTGGGTTATGCAATTACTACAGGCGGTTCATCAAGGGTTTTTCATAGTTGGGAGAACCACTCACAGACTTGACCAAGAAGGGTGCTTTCCATTGGACAGAGGAGTCACAACAGACATTCAACAAAATGAAGGAGGTTATGAGCACATGCCCTGTTCTAGCCCTTTCAGACTTCTCGCAACCGTTTGTCTTAGAGTGCGACACATCAGGGGTGGGGATTGGAGCAGTTTTGATGTAGGGGGGCCACCCCATTATGTTTGAGAGAAAAAATCTCAATGAGTCGCAGAGACTCTATCCGATTTACGACAAGGAGATGCTAGTGATCATGCATGCCTTAACCAAATTCAGGTAGTATCTGGTTGGCAACAGATTTGTAGTGAAGACTGATCATAATAGTCTCAAGTATTTCCTTGATCAGAAAGACCTCAGTGACTGGCAACAAAAGTGGGTCTCAAAGATCCAAGCCTTTGAATTTGACATTGAGTATGTCAAGGGAAAAAGGAATATCATGGCATATGCCTTGTCTAGGAGGCCAGCAAGATGTTCGATGATGGACATTTGTACATATTGGAAAGCCTATTTGTTGGTGGAATACTCCAAAAAAAAAAATTCTTGTGAGGTGATGGACGGACAGGTGATTGATGATAGATATCGAGTTCTTGATGACATCATTTTCTACAAGGACTGGATCTACTTGGTTCTAGAATCCACCCTGAAGGGGAAAATTCTGAAGGCATGTCATGATTTGCCTACAATAGGGCATCGGGGGTACTTCAAAACATATAGGCAGATCAGGGAGAGATTCTCATGGAAGGGTCTCAAGGATGATGTGTTGAAACACATACAAGAGTGCACGACTTGTCAGTAGAATAATTCCAAGAAGACATGCCCTGCAGGGCTACTACAACCTCTACCCATTCTTGAGCAGAAGTGGGAGATCATTTCCATGGATTTCATTACAGACATTCCTAGAGTGCAGGGCAAGGACTGTATATTTGTGGTGGTTGACAGACTGACCAAATTTGTACATTTCTTCACCATACCCATAGACTACAAGGCCATACAGGTAGCAGAGTTGTTCTTCAGGGAGGTATTTCAGTTGCATGGGTTACCCAGGCATATAGTCAGTGATAGAGATGGGCGCTTCATCAGGGCATTTTGGCAAGATATTTTCAGGTTGATAGGTACATAGCTAGCCACGATTACCAACTACCACCCACAGACAGATGGGAAGACATAAATCGTCAACAAATGGGTGGAGGGGCATATGAGGAACTATGTGGGGGGGAAACAATGCACTTGGGTGAGATGGTTACATATGGGTGAGTATTGCTACAACACAACTTACCATATGTCTATCAGGATGTCACCGTTCAGGGCATTGTATGGATACGATGCACCCTCCTTTATGGAGACTGTGTTTGGGGACAGGAGGGTCCCGGGGGTCAAGGATTGGGTGGAGGAGAGTCAGAGGATTCTTCAATCAGTGATGGATAACTTGCAGTTGGCTCAGAACCAACAAAAGATATATGCATACCAACACAGAATTGAGCACAGTTTTGAAGTAGGGGATTTGGTTTTTCTGCGATTACAGCCATACAGATAATCCTCCTTCAAGAGGAGCGGAGCAGAGAAGCTGAAGCCGAAGTTCTACGGGCTATACAGATTCATCAGGAGGATAGGCATGGTGGCATACGAGTGAGAGCTATCGGAAGGTAGTAAGATTCATAACGTCTTTCACGTCTCTTTCCTTAAAAAGGCTGTGTGATAATAGGTTAGCATTTCAGAGGAGTTTTCAACCCTTGGATGAGGAGGGTCAGTTGGAGCTAGTGCTAGAGGAGGTACTAGAGAAGATAGAGCATAGATTGAGGAGCAGGATCATCAGGGAGTGCTTGGTTAGATGGAGGGGTCTTCCAGTGGAGGATTCCACATGGGAGGGAGAGCATATCTTACAGCACCCGGGATTGATGTTGCTTAAGGAAAAGCAATCTTAGGAAGGGAGGATTGTGATGTCCCGTTCTCAAGAGTAGGCCAACAGGGAGTGACTTAGTAGTCTATGTGTTCCTGTAGACTATAGTCAGGCACAAACAGGGAACAAGACGGAGAAATAAGGGTGAATTGATGGATAAACGATGAATTAAGCCAAAATACTTAGGAAAATTCACTTAAGCCTAAGTCAACGAAGAATTAGAATGAAAAGGTGTTAAAGGGGGGCTTCATTAATTAATTATTCAACTTAGGAGGAAAAGAGCCTAGCTTAAGTGAGGTCAATGGTGAATTAGATTGGGAATGGTATAAAGAGAGGAATTTGACCCAATTCCTCATTATGCATTGTTATGATTTGATGTTGAGAGTTCCCAGAGGAGGAAGAGAGTCGACCTTATTGTTTTCTGGATTTTTGGAGGAAACCACCACCATTGATCGGTTTTGGTGTTGAGAGACACACCCTAGCCCATCAGAGATACCATCAAGGTATTACACTGAGCTATTCAGGAGTATCCAGTATAGTGTGCGCAACTCAACCAGTGAGGGCGCAAGTCAGATTAAGGGTTTGTGGAGATGTACGAGGTCTGAGCTCAGATTGCAGTTTCCTTCCGACCCAGTGGAGATCTAGCCAGGGCACTTCTATTGAGCCATTTATCATTAGATTCTAAAGGTGGAATCTTGTAGAGTGCTTCATCCAGCCATTTAGGGCGCAACTCTTTCGACAGTACATTTGGGGTTGCAGACGGAATATCAGGACAGATCCGGAGAAACCCTTCTGACCCAGTTTCACATTTGGCGAGACGATCATTTTGAGAACTATAGCAGCAGATTTCGTTGGTGGAATCATTTGGGGTGCATCTAGTGTCCTAGGAGGTGCGCAAACCCCCCAGGGGTCCAGATCTAGTACCTCAGAGGTGAGATTTGATATCTGGCACTCACCCATTCCAGTCTAGAGGCTAGGCCGCTTTTATTGGAGCAATTTTCAGTGCATTCTGATAGTCTATCCTTCCAGATGAGTTTTCCAGCTAGTAGCAGTTACCGTATTTCTCCGGAGTTGCATATTTCTATTGATCTATCCGTGCATGCATCAGATCTGCATTCATCTTTCGATCACTGGTATTTTTATGCTAAGTATATAGGGGCTTCTGCAGTGCAAGATATTAGATATTATTTTTGGGATTAACTGCGTAGTGTAAGTCATTAATCTATTTTTGTGTGACCACCTGGGAAGTCCTGGTTACCGGGTGCAAGCCCCGAAAGTGATGATTGATGCTATGCGATTCATTTTGTTGGCTTCAATCCCATTTCTTCACCCCTGTGAGCATCACCCGATGCAATGAGTGCTAAGTGGACTATTCAAGTCGTGAGAATTATTGGTCAGTTCAGACTAATACTCATGAATATGGGTCATAGATTAATGACTTACACTACACAGTTAATCCCAAAAATAATATCTAATATCTTGCACTGCGGAAGCCCCTATATACTTAAATAATAAGAGTCAAGGGAGCTCTAACTGGGTAGTTCATAAGGCACAATACTTGCTAAGTTTTTGCAAATGGGGTAGCA
>JASDQU010011258.1:76844-89925 GCA_032191745.1 Picea mariana
TGTGAGCAATGAAGGAATATACATTGATCCAAAAATAATAAATGCAGTAAATGACCTAAACCCTCCCACGTCAAGAAAAGGAGTACAATCTTTCTTTGGGAAGATAAACTTTGTTTGACGCTTTATCCCACATTATGCCACCATTGTCAAGCCAATAAATAAATTGTTGAAGGCTGATAAAAAAAACGAATGGACACTAGATATTCAAAAAGCTTCAGAAATCAAACATGTCATCATTATTTCCCATGTTCTTGTCAGCCCTGATTTCGATAAAGAATTCATATTGTACTCATTTTATTTAGAAAAAACTCTTTCATCCATCCTTACTCATAAAAATAAAAAACTTGAAGAACTCCCAATTGTTTTGATGAGTAAAACCTTGCATGATTATGAACTAAACTACACGATAATTGAAAAACAAGCTCTTTCCTTGGTCACAACAATTTCTCATTTCAGGACTTACATTTTATAATCCCACATCATTACTTATGTTCCACACTCACTAGTAAAGATGTTGCTAAATCAACAACTCAGAGATGGTAGCTGGACAAACTAGTTAGCAAAGTGTCAAGAATATAATTTGGAAATTGAACCTTTAAAAGATATAAAAGGGAAAGGATTATGTAAATTCCTAACTAGAAATAAATCTATGAACATTTCTCCTCCCAATGGATTTGACATTGTGATAGAAGAAACATGTTTAGCAAACTCAAAATGGTATAAGGACATAATTTTCTATTTGAATCTAGTTAATTTCCTCCTTAAATGTCTTCCAAAGAAATAAGAACATTGAAAATGAAGACAAATCAATATGTTCTAGTCTCAGGTGTATTGTTCAAAAGAAATTTTGATGGTATTCTATTAAGATGCTTGGACAATTCAAAGTCCACAAAAATACTTCAAGAATTTCATAGTGGTGTTTGTGGTGGAAATTTTTCGCCAATTGTAACAATTATTCACCCCTGTGAGCATCACCCGATGCAATGAGTGCTAAGTGGACTATTCAAATCATGAGAATTATTGGTCAGTTGCGACTAATACTCATGAATATGGGTCATAGATTAATGACTTACACTACTCAGTTAATCCCAAAAATAATATCTAATATCTTGCACTGCNCGAAAGCCCCTATATGCTTAAATAATAAGAGTTAAGGGAGCTCTAACTGGGTAGTTCATAAGGCACAATACTTGCTAAGTTTTTGCAAATGGGGTAGCAAGCTAAGTGGGCTTGATTGTGGGGAAAACTCCACAATTAAGCGCGCTTGAGCCAGAGGCGTCTTGGGATGGGTGACCACCTGGGAAGTCCTGGTTACCGGGTGCAAGACCCGGAAGTGATGATTGATGCTATGCGATTCATTTCGTTGGCTTCAATCTCATTTCTTCACCCCTATGAGCATCACCCGATGCAATGAGTGCTAAGTGGACTATTCAAATCATGAGAATTATTGGTCAGTTGCGACTAATACTCATGAATATGGGTCATAGATTAATGACTTACACTACGCAGTTAATCCCGAAAATAATATCTAATATCTTGCACTGTGGAAGCCCCTATATTCTTAAATAATAAGATTTAAGGGAGCTCTAACTGGATATTTCATAAGGCACAATACTTGATAAGGTTTTTCAAATGGGGTAGCAAGCTAAGTGGGCTTGATTGTGGGGAAAACTCCACAGTTAAGCGCGCTTGAGCCAGAGGCATCTTTGGATGGGTGACCACATGGGAAGTCCTGGTTACCAGGTGCAAGACCTAGAAATGATGATTGATGCTATGTGATTCATTTCGTTGGCTTCAATCCCATTTCTTCACCCCTGTGAGCATCACCTGATGCAATGAGTGCTAAGTGGACTATTCAAATCATGAGAATTATTGGTTAGTTGCAACTAATACTCATGAATATGGGTCATAGATTAATGACTTACACTACGTAGTTAATCCCGAAAATAATACCTAAAATCACATAATTATCTGAGTTGGCTATTATCAGCCAACTATGTTCAAATATGCTTATGAGTTGATTCAAAAATGTATTCCATGCCAAACCTTTTCAGGAAAAATGAAAAGAGTTGCAATGATATTACATTCTACAATGGTGGAGAAACCATTTGCACCGTGGGGATTAGATGTGATTGGTCCAATAAATCCTAAGTCTAGCAAAGGGCATGCTTATATTATCACTACAACTGATTACTCTACCAAGTGGCAAGAAGCTATGCCTTTAAGAAATGCATATCCATAGCAGTTAATTCATTTTCTAAAAGAAAACGTCTTGTCAATATTTGGTGTACCAAAAACATTCATAATAGACAATGGCTCAATCTTCATTGGATCAAAATTTACAATTTTTTGTGGAGAATATGGAATCATCATGGAGAAATCATCAAATTATTATCCATAAGAAAATGGTTTAGCAGAGTCAACAAACAATACATTAATTCAAATAATCAAGAACACAATTGAGGCCAACCATAAGAATTGGCATAAAAAATTGATAGATGCACTCTGGGAAATCCATCTTACTCCAAAAGATAGTACCAGACATTCCCCATATACTTTAGTGCATGGAAAATAAGCAATATTACCACTACATTTGGAATTGAATGCCCTTTGTCTTACTGAAAGTGATGAAAATGAAGAAGAAAAATCACCAATGCAAAAAATATATAATGAACTTATGTAACAGTAAGAAAAAAGGGAACAAACAATATTGGAAATGAACAAAAGACAAAAAGAGGTCAAAAAATACCTTGACAAGAGTATCATTTCAAAGGATTTTCAAAAGGATCAACTTGTTTTGTTATGGAACAAAGAAAAATAAAAACCATCTTTTCACAACAAAATTGAAGCTCTCTGGATTGGCCCATATCAAATTCAAAAGGTTATTGGTTACAATTCATACTTGCTGAAGGATATGAAAGAAATGATTCAACCATTGCATGTGAATGGGATATATCTTAAACATTTCTTCTATTAAAATCCCTTAGTAAATATTTGTATATAATTTTACTCTTGTGTATATCCTCTATTAGTCTATTTTATTTTTCCATTTCTTTTCTTTCTGAATCCATAGTCCAATGGACCATGATTCTAGATTCTTGGCAACCCATAGGGGTTCCATCTCCCATAGTTGGAGCCAAATGTTCATCCACATTTGTTGATCAACGTTAGTACATATATACTCATCCTTAGTATTTTTCCATTTTTTTCTTTGCTTCTCAAATATTCCTTACTTAGTTCCTTTTTCCTTTCAAATGAGAGTTGTAGGTTACACTATTATCAAATCCCTAGGCCCACAGATCCGCAAAACCATGTATCTATACTTATTCTTTTTTCTTCTTTCAAAATCCCAACACCTAGTCATTTTTCAAGTGACACATGAGTATTGTTGTTGGAGTCCAACATGTTCCAGACACACAAATACCCATGTTAGGTGTCTTTTAGTCATGCAACACTAAGAACGACCCATCTATCCCCGCATCCTCCAAAATGCAACTTATACCTTTTTCATACTTAGCCATTTTCTTGGAATGTGGATGCGGGACACCTTTCTATTCCACTTACCTTTTTCCATGTCTTGTGTCCCACGAACCACAATCCTGCATCATATAGAATGACCCTCTCACTTTCACAACCCACATAATGACCTTTTCCCATACTTATCCAATTTTCTCATTGGGATGCATGAGTCCTTCCCTTTCACCATTTTCATTCTCCATGTTTGGTGGCCCGCATACCACAATCCATCATTCATCATATTACACTTTTCTTTCCTCTTTTCACACCCCCATACTTAACCATTTTCCATCTCCATGACATCACATCATCATTTTTCAATTGCATTTATTTTCCCCACCACATTAGCCACCACTAGAGTGCACATAATGTCTTTATTAAAGTGGGGAAGATTTCATAAGCCTTGTAATAAATTCAAAATCTCATCGTGCAGGCTGAAAACTTTGAAATAAGAGCTACAATGATTAATCATAAGATAAATACATGGTAAATTAAATAAATAACTAATATTCCAAGTTGTAAGACGTTATATTGACAATAGCACTGCCTATTGGTAAGAATAGAAAGTAGTGTAAATAATTTCAAGTAGGAAAAAATAGTTTTATTGTGGAGATACACTAAACCCACTTGGATGTGAATACCAAGAGTTCCATTGGTCGCGAGATTACAGCTAGTACAAGGCCCTCCCTCTTACTGAAAAGAAGACAAAACAGGTTTGGACCTCAGACATATGCTTGGTTGGTTGTGTTCCAGAGGTAACATATTTCAAAGAGCTAGTTTAGTGGTGCATAGATAAATTTCATTCAGAAAGGAGAATAATTCAGCTCCAAGACACCAACCTCTCTCCGAGGCCCCTTTAGTGCAATAATGTTACGGCTCCCAACGCCCAACATGCAGTTCAAGGCTGAAGGAGCTAGTGAATTCCTCATACAACACAGAGGAGGATTAAATCTCCTTGAAAAATATTTGTTTAACCCAAGAACTAACACCAATGCTCCTAAGATTGAGGTAAGTTCCTTAAAGTATCCCTACAATGATTTTTTCTGTTTGTTTGCATGCATGATTGGTTTAGAATCCATGACCGTTTTGCCAAGAAATATTTATTATATCCTCCATTTCGTTGTGCATGAAGAGGCCGTCATTGATTGGGGTCACATTATCTCCAATGAAATCTCATTTCAACTAGGCACTCTGAAGAAGACCCAAAAATTATACATGACATCTTATCTCATTTTTACCATAGGCTACTGCCATGTTTTTTAGGAATTTCCAAGGGAAAGACGTGTTGACTACAAGGTGGAAGCAATCTTCGCCTAGTATCCTTCCTTATGGAGGCACAAGGCTCAATATCATTTCTACCTAGTTGACAACAATTTTATCTCAGAATTTAAAAAGTTAATCTTTGTCCCTAAGATGTCAATATCGTCACTTGAGTCTTCCACCTTTCTCTTACAGAAAGGAAATTTTGAAACTACAGAGGATTTCATCATTATATGGTTATTTGGTTTTGAGGATAAACCCTTTCTTCTCCCTTTCTATGTATTAGACATGCACTTTGTTATAGAGGTATGCAAGCAATAAAAATACTGGGCTCATTTCTTTAATGAGAAAAGAAAAAATCAATTCATCCCATTGCCTTGCAAATTTGGAGAATTTGTTGTAAAGCACATCTCCCATTTGGATGAACTTACAGGTCAATTTGACCAACTCAACCTAAATGAAGTTGAATGCATTGAGGATTTTGACCCTAATGATTTATTTATTGCACAAATGTCCCAAGTGGGATATTCCTCTTATTTTACTAAGACTGAATAGTTTAAATAAGGAGGAAGGGATAACTAAAACCTCATTGATAACTCAGTGAATGAAACTCATAATGTTGTGGAGGAATTAACCAACACTAATGAATGCTACCGAAAATAAGGTAGAGAAGTAACAAATAAAAACCCCAATTCCCCTATTGTATCTCAAAGAGGTACCCCAAAAAGGATAAAACCAAGGAGAAGTGGTTTAAAACAAGGAAAACCCCAACCATAATCTCATATGATGGTGGTGATAAGGATCCAATAAATAAAATCTTGAAAATCCCATGTCGTACACACCTATGCTAAAAGAAAAAGAGAGACCCATAAAATAGGACTAGAAATACCCGAAATTCAAGAAAGTCCCCAGGAAATGGATGTAGATGAGATTATTGAAGAACCCAGTTGGTCTAAAAAATGATTGTTGTAAACCCAAGAAATTGTTGAAGCTATGGTCACTCAAGAACCAAAATTATTTGAAAGGAGTCTGTGACACTTCACCATGCAGCCTACAATAGAAACACTAAAAAAATGTTAAATGAAAAAGTAAACATGAAAAACAATAAAATGTCTGAGAAATGGATATCGAAAATTGATTTCAAGGGGTTTCACCTTAAAATATGGTATAGTTTTATGAAGCAACCAAAGAAGCATTGAAGGAATCTGTCGGTAACATAGAAAAGAAAAAATTAATTTTAAAGGAAAAAATAAAGGAATTGGAGGCAACTTTGATTCCAAGACCATTTTTTGTTGAACCTGAGGATATTCAAGAAAGCAACAACCAGTGGAAAGGTTCATCTAGTTTGTTGTTAGCAATAATAAAGTATGTTGGAGATGGGATACAAAAAAAAAATAGATTTAATCCAATAAATATGGGAGCTTGCAAAGAGATCCACCAACATTTCAACAAGGATTACACATTTCAAAGAATATCTCCAAAATGATCTGGAAAATGATGAAGGTTTTTACAAAGACATTGTGGGAACATTTTCGGCTAAAGTTTCAAGTTTAATTGATATCCACATAAGAGAAAAAAACCTTCCTTATAACATTTGAATGAAAAAAATTATGCTTGTTGGTTGAAAAGAATAAGAAGTTTAAGAGAAATGATAAATGAGTTAGATGCTGTGAAGAGTAAAAGAGGTGACCGTTTCTTTAAACTTGTTGATCTCACAAAGGAACTCGACAGCCCAAGTTTATTAATGGACACAATACTTTTATCTAAAGAGAAATTACTAGAACAACTTTATGTATTAAAAGTTGCATGGGTGAGTGATTTCACTGACTAAATAGAATTCTCCGAGGAAGAAATTGAAAGGTGGCTAGTCAGATATATCAATAGAAATGATGAGGTAGATGACATGTTGCACCAATTAAGCATGGACCTAAGATATATGGAGAATGATTTGTTCAAAATAAAGACCAAACATGAGATCATGGTGGCCCCCATGAGGGAATACATAGAAGTGTGGCTAAGAAAAACCGTAATCAAAATCAGTGAAACATATCAAAAAGAAGTGGTTTTGATAGTTATCCCACCTCTAGCACAAAAACCATATACAAAAGAGGAACCAACAATCAAGTAAAAGGTTTAGAATAATTTCCATCACAGTGATTCAAATAACTACCCTATTCTCTTCATTATTATAATTATTCTACAATCATTTGTCATATTGCCTTCCATTTCCCAGTAATCTGTGAAGCCCAGGGATAATCCTTGATTTTTTTTCTTATGTCTTCCAGGCCTTTTCATTTCATGGTTTGCAGGAGCCCCATCCCAGTCCTATTTGAAGGACAAACACAGTATTTTATTTGTATTCCAATACAATATTCTTTTGTTTAAAGATATATATTATTTTTGAGGTTCCCATAGAACTATTTTGGGATATAAAATTATTGTTATCTCAATACTTTTATTAAAGCATGATATTTTATTCCTATTAGAATCTTATTTTTGTTTAATGAAATGATCATTTAAATTTCTTTTCCATATGCGGTCCATACTTTCTTGTTTCCCTTCCTTGAATATTGTGTTCTACTTTGATGAATGTTGTGATGGAAATGTTGTCTTGTTTTACTGCACACTCTTTTGTTTATGTTCCTGTAACATATTGTAAATATTTACTTTTTATAATATACATGGTCCTATCCCAGTTATACTTTGCAGGTAAATATTTATTTCAAAATAAGCTTGGTCCTTCTCAGTTATTGTTTTTATTTTTGCATGCTATTAAAAAATAGAGGAGTATAACCTCTTTAAAAACATAGGGAGATTTATCCTCGTGATGTTGACTCAAAGACCATAAAAAAATATTTAATATCAACAATATTCAAGGATGAATATGTGATGAACACACACAATCTCTCATTCACTGAAAATTTATCCCAAATATGGGCCATCGCCAACTGTTGCTCGATCTCATGCCATACATGGCATGTAAACTCACAATTAAAAAATAAATGAGAATTATATTCCTCTGCACACTTGCATAAATATAAATACTTGGTCCTTACTAACCCTGAGTTATAGCCTGTCCCATGTCAACACCTAGCCTTTAAGAGAAATCCAAAAAATAGAATGGTTTTTGGCAGTCCCTTAATCTTCCAAAGTTTTTTATACCACCACTGGCTATCATTATCACCCACTTTCAACATAGATTGATATCCTAGCTTGGTCGTGTAAACCCCCTCGTACTTATTATAATACCAAACCAATTCATCAACTGTGTCCATTAGACAAACATGGACCTTCCTAATCAGAAATAAAACGAGTCGAAAGTCGATTCCAGTTGGCATCAAAATTCATTGCCACAACTATAATCCATCCTTGACCTAGTAGAGATGTACTAGCAGGATATCCAATATGATTTAAAGTGAAACAACCAATCTCCTGAAGGTTTAATACAAATCATTCCAAGATAAAAATATGATCACTACAGCCCACGATTGCATCTATGCCAACCTAAATTTGAGATCCACAACCTACCTTCTAGGACAAGAACTAACCAAGGATTGTAAAATAAAGAGTGAGGACCCTCCATTGATTTGAAACATTGAGAATTGGTTTCTGCCTCCTCTTGATCCAATCAATAATTGTGTTAGGATATAAATACTTGTTGACTAGATACATCACCATAGACTGTCACGGGTCAAGGAAATCCACGAAGAATTTGCATCCAAAGCATGATTGAAGACCTAAATATATTTTAGTCCCCATCATCCCAAATTCTTTAGCTTGGACAAACATTCCCATTTAACCAAATGGGAACCTAGATATTTAGTACTTCCCTTCCATGAGTAATTGAAGCAAAATTTAATTATATGAGAAAGAATACCTTTAGAGATAATCACCAAGAGATGCCAATACATAGGAATGGATTCAATCATTGAATTTATAAGAAATAGCCTTCCTCCCCGAGAAATCCACCTATTGCACCAGAAGTTGATTATTTGGTCAATCCAGGAAAAAATCCATTTCCAATCTTCAATTCTATAATTATTTGGTTTAATATTGTATCCAATGTAACTGACATCATCCTATAGTTCAAGTGAAGGAAAAGCAAAAAGATTAGACATAGAATGTTTGAAATCCTCCTCTAACTCTAGGAAATATATTGCAGACTTATTGTTTTTTATAACCATACTAGTTGCCTCAAAGAAATCCCTAGAATGTCTTTTAAAATCTTACCTTTTGTTGCCGCACAAAAACAAAATATTAGTACATCATCGAAAAACAAAAAGTGGGTTAGATGTTCATGTCTTCCCAACTTTACCCCCTGGAATTTATGCTCCCTTTTAGCTTTAGTGAGAGCCCAACTAATCCCAACAACAATGAACAAGAAGAGGTAGGGTGACAAAGGACACCCCGGTCGTAACCCCTGAGTAAAATTAAAGAAGGGAAACCTTGAACCATTTATTAACACAACGAAGTAGACAAACTTAACATGGGACATTATCCATTTTACCAAGGGAAGCTAAAATTCAATATACAGGAGAAAAAATCTAAGATGGAGCCACGGGACATGATCATAGGATTTGGATAAGTCAATTTTAATAACATAGATAGGGTGTTTATGTGTTTTAATAAAATAAAACCCTTCATATGTCAATCCAATGGATTCATGAATAAGCATTCCTTTGAAGAACCCAAACTGTTCTGGGGAAATGATATTGGACAGGACTAGCTTGAGTTGTACAACAATGATTTTATACAAACAATTGCATAAAGTGATGGGTCAAAAGTTATCAAAAGATGAAGGAAAATATGTCTTAGGAATGACTGCAATGAATGTAGAATTTATACTTCCCAAGATCTTACCAGAAATTTGAAATTCTTCCATGATACGAAATAGATCATCCCCCACAATGTCAAAAATATATTCATAAAATTCATCCATCCAACAATTCGGCTCAAGAATTTTGCCTTTTTTGAAAGAAAAAATCATTTATATAGATCCCAATTTTTGTAGCCTTCGGCATGCCTTGAAAATAATGAAATAAACCTTAGGAATTCACCCATATTGATATGTTATGGTTTCTTGAAAAGGGATTGGAATTGATCAACCCCTACTAAAGCCAAACTAGATAATCCTTGGACCTTATTCCTATTCAAATCATTCAACTCCCAAATGGTATTGAAATTATTCATATAGTTATCATACTTTTGAAAGAAAAACGGTATTATGGTCCCCAGCCTCGATCCAGAGAGATCTAATCTTCAACCTCCAAGTCTTTTCATGTTCCACCAGAAGCTTATGCCTAAGATCTTGCAATGAACAACCTTTTCCTAAGTCCGAGGAATTCCTCTATCCATCATGTATGGATTCATGAATATTCTCAAGATCAAGTTCAATGTTCTTGAGTTCCTTATCATTTTAACCTTATCTTTTAACATACGAAGAGCATAAACAAATTGTGAACTAGTTGAGTCACTACTTGCTACCTGATATTATTTTCCAATGCTCTTGAACTAGGTTCCATAAGTCCTCCACTTTTGACCAAGACAGGTTATAATTGAAAGGGCCCCCAAGCTTCCCTCTCGAATGATCCAATTCCTTAAAAAACTAGGAGGTGATTAGAGAAGTGAATATTACCTACCCATGAATGGTAGATTCCATTATCCTAAAGTAGAGAGTGATAGAAAATAAACCAATCAAGTCTCTTGAGGACGCCTTTGGCACCACTTTATTTATTACTCCATGTTGGATTAAGTTGAACTGGCTCAACATCAACCAAGCCAACATGTTCCAACTTGTCAGTGAAATAGTGTGCCAATTTGTCTTCGTGGGCATTCTCCCCCCAAATTTCCTCCCAACTTAGTGTAAAATTAAGATCCGCTCCTAGAATTAGATTGTCAGAGTGAATAACACTAAGAGAAAACAAATGATTCCAATATACCTCCATGTCATCACAGGGACTATATATATTGAGCAGTGTTATTGATTGATCCAATTATTTGTAAGAAATTTTAGTGTAGAGGCCTGAAGGGATAGAAAAACAATTAATGAGATTACAATTTGATGAAAGACCAGTTATGATCCCTCCCAAAGAACCAATGGAATCTGAATCAGTGAACTCCCAACCCAAAAATAGTTTGACTAATTCTATGATAATGGGATCACAACGCCTCATAGTTTCCTGAATAAGAACAATGTTTATCTGATCCTATATAAAAAACGTGTTTAGGGAGAGTTTTTTGGCCCTCCCCACTAGGCCCCTCATGTTAAAAGACATGATTTTCATGGGAAGGATTCCTTTGGGGCTGATCCCTTTCTAAGGACCCCAAAAATGAGTCAATGTTGACCTTGGGAAACTTCACGAGAGGCTTTTTCCTGCATTTGATCAAGCGTAAATTTTCACCCCACCTTAGAAGGAATGAATTCCTTGAAAAAAATAAAAACCCAAGCCCCCCAAGGGGGCGAAACCATGAGTATAACTCTGAGGATGCAGGAGATAAGGATATTAGTTGGAAGAAATAGAGAGAAAAATTGAGAAGCAAGCCCGATGGGAGGTAGGAGGTTTAGGAGGAGAATGTTCAAAGTCCCTTAAAATAGAAGCATCAAATGAGAGATCATATTGATGCATAGGAGAACAATTTTTCAATACCATCCCCAAGGAGAAGTAGGGCCCTGACCCATTTCCCAAAACAATCTGATGTTGCCACTAGAGATGGGAAGAAGAAACCAAATTTTGGTCTTGGGACAGAAGATTCTTACCTGAGTTTTGATGAGGATTCACACTCTTGGACCAAAGAGATTCAATCTCTATTTTTAACTATATAACTTTGATTCATCCCCAAAAAATATCCTTTGAAGTTCGATACTCCTCCTTGCCAAGAACTGAAGTACCCAACTAGATAACAATATCCCCTACTAAAATATCAAACCAAGTCTCCTTTTTTCAGTGCAAGGTTTTGGATATGGAGTCATGACTTATTTATTCATAGGTAAGGGATAGAGCACCATGTAAACCCTATCCTCTATAGAAGTATTAGGGCTTATAGGTTGACCCCCAACATTCTCCTTACAAGTCCCCTGAAATATTTTGGAAAACTTCTGATCACAATATGCCAAAATATGGCCCACCTGGTGACAATGTGAACAACATAATGGGACATTTAAATAATATGGAGATTGAGTATAGGATCTGTTCCCCCCAACCAATTTCAAGGACTCATATAAAGCTTGTCTTGAATCCAATTCTACAAAGATTTTTGTTGACCTGAAGTTGTTGTACTTATAACTAACATACAAAGTAATAAATGTCCCCAGAACATCACCAATAGCCTTCAACCTAGAGTCGAACCAAAACTCAAGAGGTGGATTGGGAATTTTTATCCATGTGGGAAAACTGGACAGAGCTTCTTCCTCAGAATAAAAAATAGGATGTTAAGGTTTGGCATAGAGTAAGTTATGTTCCCAATACCAACGACTTGAAAAAATCCTTCTTGCATCCTCTTTGTAGAAAAAGATAAAACCAATCCAACCTCACGAAAACAAATGGAAAATTGGGGCATACCCAAGAAGTGAAACCCAATTATTCACCATCCACGAGTTGAGGGAGACCACTTATATTCTCCGACCACAAAAATTCCCAAAAATTCCCTTACCCACTAGATATGTATTCTAACTAACCTATATGCCTTCATCCATGACTAGCGTGACTCCTCTACCACAATATTTTACAACCCTTCGTTTCTTTCGAATAGGTTTCCCTTCGACAAAAAGTAATGGAATAACCTGAATTTCCTCAAGGTTAAGTTTGTTGCCAATGAAACCGAGTGAATCGACCTCTTCAAGGTTCTATGTTGCTAAAACATTTTCACCAGGAGTTGAGATTCTGGGTAAAGACAAAAACGAGGACTTCATTGGCTCTCCTTACATAAATAAACCCTCAACTAGACCCATCCTCTGAGATCCTTCAAGGAACCTTCTCAAGGATGGATGAAAACCACTTGGAGAATCCACTGGACAACCAGATGTTTATAGATCCAAACAAGACTTGGAAAGAGAGACACCTGAGATGTCATACAAACCCTGCGAACTCACAAAAATATGATACATATCAAGATCCAAATTAATGACAGGATTGTAAAAGATCATATCTTTGTTCAATGAATATTTAGAGTACTCCACTAGCTATGGAGGATCGTCCATCTTCATTGGCCCTACTTCCAACAGGAGCCACTATTAGAAAAACATGATCACAGAGCAATAAAATAAAAATAGATGCAGAAATAAAACATAGAAGATACACAATACAAT
>JASDQU010011258.1:110344-135155 GCA_032191745.1 Picea mariana
CAATCCCATTTCTTCACCCCTGTGAGCATCACCCAATGCAATGAGTGCTAAGTGGACTATTCAAATCATGAGAATTATTGGTCAGTTGAGACTAATACTCATGAATATGGGTCATAGATTAATGGCTTACACTACGCAGTTAATCCCAAAAATAATATCTAATATTTTTATGCTATTTGGTTTTATTCCAGTGACCGTCCTTGAGATCTAGTTGACGATTATACTCTACATTTCCTGTGTGTTATTGTATTCCCATGCTCGAGTCGCATAATATATGTTATTGGGCAGTTGATGTTCTTTACTTCCGCATGCATCCTTTATATACTATTTAAACCATAAATAAGAAACATGCACATGCAATAACCAACATGCACCTGAAATAACCAACATGCACATGCAATAACCATAAAGATCTCAAACACACAACTGAAACACATCCAAAAAGCCCCAGTGTATCAGATTTGCAAGACAGAACACTAGATCAGTAGCAAATATCTTGATCAGTAGGATCAGGGATATTTCATCAGATCTATGTGATTGGTTGAGGGTTTGTCTTGAGGAGTTTGGTGAATTCCCTCTTAGAGGTTTAGCTTTTGTTGTTGAGTAAGATCTACTGGTGTATATTTTTGGTGTATTTTCCAGTTCATATTTGCATATCTTTTGATGTATGTTTGAGGGTTAGTTGAGAGAGATTGCACATAGAGGAAACATCTTGTATGAGATATGGTTTTGAGAGCTAGGTCATAGCCCTTAAGTTGTTGTTGTCGTTTGTAATTGTTGCATAAATCAGATATGTTGAGGCATACAACTGGTACATGTGTTGGAGATATTTAGCACAAATCCTTGAGTATTGAAGCATATCTTGTATTTCTTTGATATATGGTTGAGGGATTTTGGTTTTGATGTGTTGCTAAATTTGTTGGTTTAGTTTGAGACTGCATATCAGTAAGGGTTTGATGTCTAGTCCATGTGAGGGTTTATTGCACATGATTATGATTGTATGCACATGTATGGCACATGACTAGAGAGACATATATGCACATGGTTTGAGTGACATTCTTGTGATATTGTTTATGAGATCTATGAACTATTAGATCTAACCTATTGAGGAGATTATTGGTACAGGATATTGGTATATGTTCATACAGGTTGATTACAGGTTATTGGTACAAGTTGACTACATGTTATGGTATAGGTTGGTTACAGGTTGTTGGCACAGATTGGTACAGGCTTACAGTGGTATATTTCACAGTGACAGTGTGGTAGTCGTTTAATCAATTATTTGACATTTATATTTCAAGGCGACGGGATGGGGTAAGGAAAGGGGGTTGTATCCTCCTTCTGGTTGGTGTCGGAGAATCAAGGAGTTGGAGCTTCATTCAGGTTGAATCCTGAGAACTAGGTGGTTGTAGCCACTTTTTGGTTGTAGCTAGAGAACCAAGGGAGTTGGAGCTTCCTTCAGGTTGGAGCCTAAGAAACTAGGGGGTTGGAGCCTCCTTCAAGTTGGAGCTGGAAGTTGGTTCTTCCTTTAATGTAATTCTTGACATATAAGAAAAGAATTTTGTGGTTTTCTCTCGCAATTGGTTTCCACGTAAATATTGGTGTGGTGTCCATTGTGTGGATGTATTTGTTATTATTTATTATGCACGGATGAATGTTAATGTTTATGATACAATAATAAATTGATGATAAACAAATGAATATGGTTGAATAAGTTAAAGGAATATACATTGTGTTTTAAAGGATTAATAAGTGGTATAATTGCTCATTATTGATTCAACCCCCACCCTCTTAGTAATCCAACAATTGGTATCAGAGAAGGTTCCTTTAGGGATCAGTTTAACCACTAGAAGGTAGATCATGGAGAGAAACAGTATGTATACAAATGGAATACCACATTTTGATGGAAAAAACTATGCATTCTGGAGGAGAAGGATGAAAATATATGTACAAGCACAAAGATTTGATGTTTGGAAATCAGTGGTAGTTGGATACAAAGTACCAACCATTCCTCCAACATATAAAGATGGAAATCAACTTGAAGAAAATAATTCGAAAGCCCAAAATTCCATCCTGAATGGTCTGGTTGATTCAGTATATGTCAAAGTTACACATTGCAACTCCACAAAGAAGTTTGGGACAAACTTCAAAATGTGTATGAAGGAGACTCCAAAGTCAAGGAAACAAAGCTTCAAACTTACAGAGGTTAATTTGAATAGCTAAAGATGAAGGAAGATGAAATTATTGCATCTTATTTTTTATGAGTTGATGAAATAGTGAATGCAGTGATATGATTGGAAGAAGAAGTTGATGAATCTATAATTGTTAAAAAAGTACTAAGATCTCTTCCAATGAGATTTGATCCTAAGATCTCAGCCCTAGAAGAAAGACCAGATTTTGATTCGATAAGCATGGATGAGCTACATGGAATATTCATTGCTAATGAAATGAGAACAGAACAGGAGAACCTAGTTACAAAGGAAACATCATTCAAAGAATCCAAGAAGACAAAGAAAAAGAGCAAGCAAAAGCCAAAGTTAAAATGTAGCTACAACGATGATTCATAAGAAGATGAAGAAATGGAAAACTTTGTAAGAAAGTTGCAAAAGGGAACAGGTAAATATAAATGTAAGATTTCGTTGAAATGTTTTAATTGCGGTAAAATTGGTCATTTTGAAAATAAGTGTCCTTAGGCCAGAAATTCAGATAGTGATGAAGAATAAGATCTCAAGAAATAAAAGAGATATCAAAAGGTAAACTGGAAAAACAAAAAGAAATCCTTCAAGAAAAATCTATGCTCAAGAAAAGACAGCTCCTCATCTAGTGAATATGATGAAACTGACAGTGATTCAGAAAAGGTACTATTTATGGCTACAAAAAATCAAACGAGAAACTCTGATAGTTCAGAAGAAGAAGGAGAATTTGATCTCAGAGAATAATTAATTAGTGCCTTAGTAGAATTAAGGAAATAAAGAAATAAAAACAAGCTACTAAAGAAAGAACTAAATGGAACTCAGAATCGCAACTCAGAAAAAGTCAACCAGGTAATTACAAAGTTGAAAGTCTAGGTAGAAGAGGACAAAAGGATTGAAGAAGTACTCAGAATTCAGCTAACAAAGAAGGAGAAGATGATTGAAAGGTTAGAAACATAAGTAATCACTCTAAGAAAAGATCTTCAGAAGAAGGATATGCAGCAAGATAGCACCAAGACATTGGATAACATCATCAACAATCAAAGGTCATACTATGACATATCCAGACTAGGATACAACCAAATGCAGACTAAGAAAGGTTCAATCTCCATGAGAAAAGCAACAGAACAAAATAATTATGCAGAAGTTCTCAAAGGAAGGCATCATGGTCAACAATAATCAGAAAGAAATGAATACAAAAGACCCTCTACATTCAAGTAGCAAGGAAGCTTCAATCATTGTAAAAGAAACAACCAAAGTGAAGATCTTGATAAGCCAAGGAAGAATTACAAAAGGACTATACAAAAAGGAAAATCATTCACTCCCAGGTATGTAAATTTATTTATGGTCATTTTTTTTATTGTACTAACTTTGGACATAAGGTTGTAGATTGCAGGGATTATGAAAGAAATAATCAAGAAAGAAATGCTTATGTATGGAGACAAAATATTGAATGTTACAAATGCCACAACTATGAACACATAGCTCGAAATTGCAGAAGCATGATAAGGCCTCCCGTGAAAGAAAATATTGATGAGAGACACAAGAAGGTTTGGAGAAGAAGTGAAAAACAAGAGGAGTAGGCAAATGAAGAACAAGTCTAAGGAATCGTACTTTGAGGATTTGTAGTAGCACAAGATCATGATGAATTTACAGGCAAAGAGGAAAGCGTCAGAATTCAAGTAGAAGACAAAGAATATGTCAAAACTCAGGATGATGATAGAATTCAGGAAGAGGATGAGAAGGAAGATGTATTCAGAGACGAAGAAGAAGATTACAGTGCATCATAGCATGTATTTTTCTGATCCATTCGGCTTGGAGACTCCTAGGTAATATAAATATTAGACAAGGGGAGTCTATGAAGTAGTTGATATAGATGGGTCAACATTGTGGACAATTGAGTAGTAGAGTCTTGGAAAGTTTGAACAGAGATGGATTCATAGATTGGTTTAGAGAGTGGTTTAGATATTGATTCAGAGATTGGTTCAGAGTATGTTGGATGATTATTTGAATGCTTAATCTTGAATTCTTTTTATATATGTCGGTCGATTACTCAAGGAAGCACCAATGAACAATAACTCCAATAGGTTGAGGTATAGGTTGATGCATGTATGATGCATGGACGGGTCCAAGGATCATCATAGGAATAGCATATCATGGTATTCTTGATGCAATATTGTTGAGAAGTTGATCATTTTTTTGGTAGAGCAACAACATCCGCAACAGAAACAGATTGCAATTATAATATATTGTTCACAGTGATTACATGACATCTTGCAAAGAAGATAGGGGGAGTCATACCCATAAGGGGAGTTATTTTCTTAACCATGATTGGTTAGAAAAGGTATAGTATCAGATCGACAGGGGAAGTTAATCCTTATCAAAGGGAGAGAGAAAGATCAAAGGAGTTTAGACAGGGGAGCAGCCCCAAGGAGAGTTTAGTCGGGGGGAGCAACCCCAAAGGGAGATACCCTTTGCCATTAATTTCAAAGGGGGAGAGATAGAAACATTGATGATGAGTGTAAGCATGAGTGTTATCATGGCTAAGTGTTGCCATCAATCTTGGTGTTTCCATCAATGCCAAAGGGGGAGATTGTCAGATAGTTGGCTTAGGTTGTTGGACAGTTGTTTTAGAGAGTTGGTTGTCATTGATTTCAACCCATAGAGATTGATGTAAAACCTTAGACAAGTCCCATAGACGTGGTTGAAAGTGTTCGATAGTTGATTATCATTTATATGATTGTTATTGTGGTTATGTTAGTTGTCATTGATGTTGTTTGATGTAAACAGTTAAGATGGATACACTTGATGAATTTCAATAGTGAATTCCGGTAGCGGAAAGGTAAGAGAGGTTTGATCATGGAATCAAGATATGAAGATCAATTTATGCAAAAGTAATGTGTGGATAGATGGAAAGTACACGTTATTCCATTTCCGGTGATATATGGTACGTCACACATTTCCTCACAGTTTGGGAGATAAGACCATGAGAAGTTAGAGGACCCTCATAGACTATTCTAGAAGTCACTAGAAGGTCAACAAGGAAGTCAATTATTCTAGAATATCCTATAAAGTCATGGAGAAGTTGTAGATTCAAAGTGGTTGCAAAATAAATTAACTAAATAATAAAGTTAGTTTCAACTAAAAGTGGAGAACTTACTATTTGTGGATAAGGTGGTTGTAAGTGGACAAGTGGTTAGAAGTGGGTTATCCCTAAAAGAAGGAAGTTGGGTAAAGTGAGTTAGAAGATAACCCCTTGAGGAAGATACTTGGAGAGCATAAATAAGAGAGCAAGGGTCTCCTATTGGCATCTATTTTTTAATATAATTGAATATACATTTGTGAAAGGTTTATTTGGCAGGTATTATTGATAGATCAAATTTGCAGCAAACAAATTGCAGAAGAAAAATCGCGGCCAAAAAATCACGACTGCAGAATCGTGGCAACAAAATCATGGCAAAAAAACCACAGCAGCAGAATTGCGGCAAAAAAATCATAACTATATAAACAGATCCATAATAGATCCACAACTACAGAAAAATAAGAAGTATGTTAATGTGTTTGTCTTGAGTTGGATCTATGTGATTGGTTGAGGGTTTGTCTTGAGAAGTTTGGTGAATTCCATCTTTGAGGCTTAACACTTGTTGTTGAGTAAGATCTACTGGTGTATATTGCTGGTGTACTTCTAGTTCATATTGGCATATCTTTTGATGTATGGTCGAGGGTTAGTTGTGAGAGATTGCACATAGAGGAAACATCTTGTATGAGATATGGTTTTGAGAGCTAGGGCATATCCCTTAAGTTGTTGTTGCTATTTGTAATTGTTGCATAGATCATATATGTTGAAGCATACAACCGGTACATGTGTTGGAGGTATTTAGCACAAATCCTTGAGTATTGAGGCATATCTTGCATTTCTTTGATATATGGTTGAGGGTTTTTGGTTGTGATGTGTTTTTGTAGTTGTTGGTTTAGTTTGAGGCTGCATATCAATAAGGGTTTGATGTCTAGTCCATGTGAGCGTTCATTACACATGATTATGATTGTATGCACATGTATGACACATAACTAGAGAGACATAGATGCACATGGTTTGAGTGATATTCTTGTGATATTAGGTATGAGATCTATCTTATCAGATCTGATCTATTAAGGAGATTATTGGTACAGGTTGTTGGTATATGTTGGTATAGGTTATTTGCACAGGTTGACTACATGTTATTGGTACAGGTTTACAATGGTATATTTCACAGTGACAATGTGGCAGTGGTTTCATTAGTTATTTGACATTTATTTTTCAGGGTGATAGGATGGGGAAAAGAAATGGGGTTGTAGCATCCTTTCGGTTGGTGGCGAAGAATGGAGTTGGATTTTCCTTCAGGTTGAAGACTGAGAAGTAGGTATTTGTAGCCACCTTCCGGTTGTAGCCAGAGAACCCCGGGAGTTGGAGCTTCCTTCAGTTTGGAGCCTGAGAAACTAGGGGGTTGGAGCCTTCTTCCAGTTGGAGTTGGAGAATTTGAAGTTGGTGCTTCCTTGAATGTAATTCTTGACATATAAGAAAATCATTCCATGGTTTTCTCCTGCACTGAGTTTCCACGTAAATATTGGTGTATGGTGCATTATGTGGATGTGTTTGTTCCTATTTGTTATGCATTGATGAATGGTAATGTTTATGATACAATAATATATTGATGATGAACAAATGAATATGGTTGAATAAGTTAAAGGAATATACATTGTGGTTTAAAGGTTTAATAAGTGGTATAATTGTTCATTATTGATTTAGCCCCCCCTCTCTGTAATTTAATACATTTAAATATTTTTATTATACATATTTTTGTTAATTTTTATTGTGAATACAAGAGGAATCTTTGTTTTTTAATAAAGGGTAGCTTGTGCATAACATATATTATTATGAAATTACATTTAACATAATATCATCACATTATATTAAATATTTGATGTGTCCTACTTCATATGGAATACATCACCATTAAAAACATAAACATAAATTTTGGTTGAATGTCGAGCCAATTATGAAATTGCATTTAAAATAATATCATTGCACTGCAAGAGATTATACTAAATATTTGATGTGTTCTACATCATATGGAATACAACATCATTAAAAACATAAACATAAAAGAAAATTTCTTAAATATTTAAAAGATTTGTTTGCTTAGCATCTTTTTAAATTTCATATACTCTATCTCATTCCAGCATTGATGAATCAAACCCTATTAGTGACACCCACATCAAGTGACACTCTACATCAAGGCATCTAATGCACTCAATGATAGTTTTGTTTTCATACATCCTTTATTTATGTTTTGTTTTGGGAATCCTCTCTCATATGTGAGTGTACTTTCACAAATAGTAAGTATTGCATGCCATAACTTTGGCATGTTTGGAAAAATTGTATGTAACTCCATGACACAAAAAATACTTAAAGCATCTTTCATGGATGACCCTCATAATTAAAACAAACTGCATCAACAAATGCAGGAAACTCTTTTCGACAAGCTTCAAAACCAAATATTGTTAAATTGCTTTTCTTCTCTCTCACATGTAGTATGTTGCAAGTGCTAAAAACATTTTGAAGCCAATGCTTTGAATTCTCTTCTCTACAATGAACATCATGTACATAAATGAAAAGGTATACAAAAACTTATATGGATGGAAAAAAAGAAAAATAAAGAAACTTTCCATTCAAACTCTCTACAAGAGCTTGAACATATTATTTTGCAAGTTGTTTGTAACTCACTAGTGAACCATCAATGCAAGGTTTCCATGATTTCCTTTATGTATCAATATAATCACCACATAGATGTGGAATTGTTACAAATCACAATTCATACCTATAAACAAGTCATTATTTATCGATAATTTCTAGATAACCAAATTTAGAGGCATCTAAAGATTTAGAAAAGTAACATGTGACATTTGAAAATGTGTCACTTCTTAATATCCACCTTTTTAAGTGTTTATAGTAACATATATGGTTTCCCCTAAGAGGTAACATAAACACACTCTTCCTAGAATTTCTTATTCAACTTGTTTACTTCTTACATTATTTCTACAAGCATATGTTAACAAAACTTATCTGAAAAGATTCTTGCCTTATCATACAATGATTCCTTCCTTTCATTTTCCCACAAAGTCAATATGGGAAAAAACAATACAACAAGCCTTTCAATGACTTGTCCTATCGAGAGCCATCTAACTCCATGGATTTTAAGAGTTTGGAGAGTTTCAAGTTGCATAAGTTCATGTAGAACAATAAGTTGACTATTTCTTTTAGTAGAATTTTGCACCCAAGAATATACCTTAGTTGTTAATTTCTTAATGAATAATAATTTAGGTATTCTTGATCCAGATTATTTTAACAACGATATGAAGGAAGAAATATAATAGAGATATAACAAGGAAATACACAGAGATATGGAATGGAACACAGTAATACAATGAAAATCAGATTCTATTAATGATAGTCTAGAAATACAAAAGACTGTAAAATGCAAAAGCACAGAAGCTAGCTAGAATGGTGGTATCTTGTCTCAGAGAAGAGAAGTTCTGACTATGCTCATTCACAAGAAGATGATTACAATGAGGCTCCAAAGGCCTTTTTAACATAAATCATAATTGAGAAAACCCTAAACATCCAAAACCCTAACCCCGGGAAATGAAACACCAAAAGCTTTGTGGGCCTCGATGGGGGCAGTTGATACATCAACTTTCTGAGGGTGTAACTTTTGCATATGATATTTGTTTGGGGTGCTCGATGCCTCATTGGAAAGTTCTAGATGAGGAGTACATATTCCATTCATCATAGACTATGCCTTTGGCCATTGTTTGAGTGTTGTCGTGCCCAAAAAACACTGTTTATGGCCTCAAAATGGGTCTGGAAGTTCAGGACCCAAAAAGTGTAGAAAAACTAGCAAAATGGAAAATTGTGCTTTCAGACAGTGGAATAGGTAGGTGGCCACCAATGTTCACCTGGATAAATTCTTTTGGAAGAGTATGATGCTGTGAAAGATTCACGTTGAATGATCCAATGAACATATACAATATTAGATATATATCTTTTTTCAAAAAAGTAACAAACTCAATCTCATTGCTAACCATTAATGAAGCACCATATATAGAAATTGATATTAATTTTTTATTTGAAAGGTCCATTACTTCCTTTGAATCATTAATTGTGTCACATGAGCTTTAAAAACTATGAAATTGGAGGCCCCAACCCTAGCGAGTCTAGAAATGTTGCATAAACCACAAGGTGTTTCTGTAAATTATGATATGTACTTTCATCTAACATTGATGAAAAAAAGGACTATCCAACATTCTTGCAGTTTGTATCTCTTCAAGATACTCAGATATAAAAATAAAAAAAAATTATTTTTCAGTCATGTGATTTGTATATAGAGTGTAATCTTTATTTGTTGGCATGTTTGGTTTTTGTAAGGACATTGCAAATAAGAAAAGGGATTCCTATTTTGAGAGAGGTAAATCTTCTTGCACAACCCAATAAACTAATTTCATAGTCGTGATAACTATTTTCTTGTTCTGGTCATCAATGCATGTTTTATGTTATGTAATAGGTTTTACTTTCCTTTCATTTCCATATATCCATCTTGATTGTGAAATTTTATGGATGCTTGAATTGGCATGAACAACTAATGAATCATATTTCATGGTCACATCAACCAATGTCAATACCCAATGATTCGAACACCCTATGTGTTTCACAACATATGCATTTCATTTTATTTTCTTTCATATTTTGTCTCTGTCAGCCACTTATACTTTCAACCACCTTATGTGTTTCACAACATATGCATTTCAATTCTTTTTTCATTCATATTTTGTCTTATCGACCACTTATACTTAGTTTTCCATTCCTCACAAAACTCTCATTTTACTTTCATATTTTTTTCCTTTGAGCGCCAGGTCCTTTCCCTTGAAATTTTTCAACACACTCTTCATTATATACCAATATATTTAAGTCTTTAATCAAATCAAAATTTTGTTTCTCTTTATTCAGTGATGAAACTTTTGATTCAATAGACCATCTAATGAAATTTTTGATAAAGGGTTAGTTCTTTTTTATTTGAGAATTTTTTTCTATAATACATACATACTAAAAAATCGAAAGTAATTAGGTATGGGATAAATCATGCCCATAAAATTCATAGCTTAACAATAAGTAATCTCTTTCAAATATTGTTGGAAGCAGACCAAAGCGGAAAGAAAGCAATTTTGGGAAAGAAAGCATGCACGAGGAAAGCAACAGTTGGAAGGAAGAAAAACACACATGCATGCAGGGAAGACCTAACGACATTAGGGTTAGGGTTTTGGTAATGTATTGTAATGGTTGAAGAGTGAGAAAAGTATAAATATAGATACTTAGGTATCAGAAGGCGTCCTGATTATTGTGAAGACTAGTCGTTATTATAGAGAGAAGGGTAGTAACGAGTCGATACGTAATATTTTGTTGTATGACCTATTTTTGTAAGCCGTTGAGCAAGAAAGGAGGGAAGAGAGTAGATCGCAGGTTGAGGAGCCTGGTGTTATCTAGTCTACCTCATAATAGATCTCGACCCTGCTGAAGGGAATTGTAAAGCGCGCGACATTGGAATGGCAGAATGAAGATAATAAAAGAGCCAAGAGCCAAATATTTGTGGACGTAGCCCAGGAGGGGGTGAACCACGGTAACATCTGTGTTAAGTGATTGAATGCATCTGTTTATTTATTATCTTTCAGTGGATATTGATATAATGAATGAATGAGTTAGTATATTGATGTGTATATAATGATAATAGTAATTTGCATTAATAAATTACAATAGCACTCTTAATCCACAGTTATCAGATCTCTCACTCAATCCTAAGCTATAAACAAATGAGTATTGTAGCCACCCATTAAGACTATCTGGGATGAGACGACACAGTGCACTCTGTGTGTTGTGTTGCCTTCTGGTTTACCACGAGGGCCGATAGTTTTAGAGGCTTTGTTGGAAACGTGAATAGACATGAACCCTCCAGAAATAAACTAATAAAGGAGATAAGATAAGAAAGTAACCAACAAATGGTTTTGTTTCCATTCGTAGGAACAAGAAAGGATTGAGCAGATGAGATAAGTGAGTATCTATCAGAGGCAGATCAAGAAAATATTAGGGTAGAGAGAAATGAGCCATTAGAAGGGGATGTTGAGACCGTGGAATCCCACAAAAGAAGAGATCGAAAGTTGGCTCAGGAAAAAAGAGTTGGAGTTTGCACAGAAAGATAACAGAAACCCTAGAATAACACCCCACAAATCTCTTGAGAAATACGTGTTTATTGATTTACATGAAGTCTTTTTCTATGATTTTCCACATTTATTGCAGGAGTGGATACTAAGGTTGAAGGATAGCCATGCAACGAACTGGATCTGATATTTAGAGTGGACCCCAATACATATTGAGCAGTTACAACAAGTAAACAACAAACTCACCCGCACAGTAGACTTTTGGCTTGACAATATTGTGGCAGGCTTTATAACAGAATTTGCAGTAGATACAACGAAGCAAGAGTTTCTACGAAGACCTCGAGTAAGGTACATTAGATCGTTGTATACTTATATTAAGATATTTTTATACAAAAAAGGTGTAATGAAAATGGAGTTCGAAAACTAAACTTCCCTGCATGCATGGGGGAAGGGGGGAAGCACTGACAGAAAGAGGAGAAATGGAAGGAGGAAAGGATAAGGGAAAGAAGGAGGAACCCTTGGACCCGATCATGATGGAGGACGACTAGATAAAGTGGATCTTGGCGACAACTGGAAGGAAGCGTAGCGGAGTACCCTACCAATACAAGTTGAATACCAATAAGATATTCGTAGCCACGAGGGAAGGCTTGGCAAGTGACGAGGAAGAGGTAGAGGATATTCGGGCTATGGAGAATATTGAGGAAATCCTGCACACAACATATGAGAGGAAGACAAGAGGTCCAAGAATGGGCAAAGATGGCAACAATCATATCCATATTAATGTCAGTGTGGAACCCATAAACCCATGTGCGACTAATACACCAAATAGAACACCACCATTTAGACAAATGAAGTTCGAAAGAATTTAGACAGCAGAAAGTACATCTACACAATGAGAAAAAAATGGAGGAGCCAGTTCAGGAAGCACTAGTCAGGTATATACATCACGCGAAGGTAGTATTTCAACATTTAGAATGGCAAGACACGATCCCACCATCAGGTTACCATAATTTAAAGGAGAAGCATCAGAGGACCTAGAGAAACATTTGTTCATTTGTGAGAAGATCTAGGAAGCAAAACAGATCATAGACGAAGATACTAAACTGACTCAGCTATCAATTACACTAAGGGATCGTGCATTGGATTGGTATATGAGGTTGGATACAAACACTCCACCAGGGACAACCAGAAAAATTGTGGACATCAAGAAACTGTTGATCAATGAATTCCAGAAGCCGAGTTCAGAGGATCAGTACATCAACGAGATGATTGAAATTAGACAGAAACCAGGAGAATCTGTATGGGATATCGACCAAAGATTCAAGAGACTGAAGGGAAAGTTGAAATATCTCATGACCGATATGCAACATAGGCACTTATTTGTCAATTCATTGTTACCACACTTAAAGTATCCACTACGACAACAAAAGTTTCATATGTAGGCAAAGGCTATGTAGGCAGCCCTACAACTAGAAGAAAACCAATATCAACAGAAAGATCCATCTATCAAAGAACTAAAGGAGGATTTGAAGAAATTAACATTCCAACTCAACCATAATAAGAATAAGGATAAACGAGAAGTCATTTGGTGTACTACATGCAGGATGAAAGGAAACCACAAGAACGAATGTCCAACATTCACGTAGTATATGGCAGCAGGAATGCCAAATCCACTACCAACAGGAGAACTATGGTGCGAAATCTGCAAGAAACCGGGTCACAACCCATATCACTGCTCAATGATGTAGAATTACCAAATAGTCCTAAAGAGTTCATATTGTAACTTTTGCAAGTAAGTGGGACATGCCAACAAAGAATGTAGAAATATGGAGTTGATGCGAGAAAGGACATCAGATGCATATAGAGTGCAGGCAGAAATGATGACTGGGCAAGTCATGCCACAGTTTAACCAAGTTCCAGCTCCATACAACACTGTGCAACAACAATATAATACTTCACAACAACCCTATAATACCACACAACCATAGTACAATGCATCACAACCTCGGTACAATATCGCGCAGTACAATCAAGCGCCTCAGTACAACGCATCGAGAGGTGATCAAGCAGGCTATAGAGGTGGAGGAAGAGAGAGAGGAGGTTTTGGACGAGGTAGAGGACTAGTGGTATGTCATAATTGTCAACAAACAGGACAATATGAAAGAGAATGTCTGCTTCCACCAACAAATTGTATGTATTGTCGTGCGTCGGACCATGATACAGAGGAATTTCCAACACTACTAGTAAAGATTTAGGAAAAAATAAATCAAAACGACCAGAATGTTCAATGGATTTTATCCGAAGTAAGGGATGAAGGAAGGAACATCAACATCATTACTTGTGAAGGAGCCAAAACAGGAAACGACACAGTCCGACAAGAACCAGTATAAAATCAGTGGGTGAAGAAGAACGTCAAACCAAGGAAGCAGTTCAACGCACAAAAGGAGAAGGAGATATTTAAGCAAGCAAGACAAGAATTTCAGAAGGAATACATGGTGTCGACTTCAACCACACAGCAAAGAAAGGAAGCACTAGAATACAAGATGCCTCTGATATTGGATCATACCAATGAAATGAAACCCATGGGACAAGTAAGTACAATCAAAGGATTTTTGCAATCATGTGTAAAACTATTGAATGATCCATCATCTGTCAAAATATTGCAAAACATATTAGAAAAATGTAGTAATGAGACAGAAGGCAAACTAGAACAAAATACAGTGAATCACCTACATACCAAGAGAAGAACAAGTAGGGAGTTGAGACTGAATGAAAACATCAGAGATTTCAACATGGGAGATATCATACTGGATCTAGGATCTGAAGTGAATGTATTACCAAAGAAGACATGACAATGCATGGGAGAGCCCACATTAGGATATTCACCTATTCAACTGAAACTAGCAAACCAACACAGAGTTCTACCAATCGGTAGACTGAAAGGAGTGACATTAGACCTAGATGGAGTGCGCACTAAAGAAGACTTTGAAGTCATTGAAATAGTGGATGACACAACACCATATCCAACGTTGCTTGGCTTGGATTGGGCGTTTGAAAACTAGGCCATAATCAATATCAAGACAAGGAAAATGACATTTGAGTCATGGGAATATAGGGTCATCGCTCCATTAGACCCATTTGAAGGGGAAAGGCTTGTAGAACCTACTTTCTTAGACTTAGAGGAAATCAACCAATTGTACAGAACAACTGCGTGTGATGAGGATTATGTAAACCCAATTGCAGACGGAGTACTCAGTTGGCAGAGCATCAATTCATGTGCGGCAGACTTAAACACCGGTTTAGAGAACTGGAAACAAAGGTTACAGGAAGTTTCCATGATAATATATGCACGAATAAACCACGCAGTAAGATGGGTAGGAACAAAGATAAGGGAACCACCTAGCTTCCATGGAATAAATGATTTGGAAACATTCTTGGCACAGTATGAAGACGACTTTTTAGAGAATCATATATTGTTAGCACTTGATATAACACTCAAGGCGACACTTGCAAGATGGTGGGGTGCACACAAAGAGACAATCATAGATTGGTACCAATGTAAGCGGTTACTGCGCATAAGGTTTAGCACATAACAAAAAGACAACAAGCAACAGAAGTATGAGGGTCAGGAGGCACCAACGGTACACTTGGAGAAGTGCAGGACACTATGGAAAATGACACCCCCTGAGGAATTGCCTCATCATTTCATACACACTCTAGAGAGCATACCAGCGAACTGGTATACAGACCAGGAACTGCACAAAGGAACTGCGACCTGGACGATATTGCAACAGAATTTTACAGTCACTTTATCATTTGAGCGTGAGAACCCCAAAATAGATCCAGCCCTTAAAATGATAAGAGGGGTGATATTTGTCAAGGAATCATAATTTGAGCTCATAACAAAAGAGCAAAAACGGAATAGAAAGACAGTCAAGGAATTGTTGTCATGTTACCATGTGCAGGAGGAAGCACCGGATGAAGACGATTCACGCGATATTTAGATTGAAGAATCAGAAGGATAAAGAGAAGTGGAAGGTCCAACCATAGAATCATAAGTCATTTCCTCACCGATCAAGGTAAATAAAATGAACATTGGGACAGTTGAGAACCCCAAAATAGCCAGCATCAGAGATTACTGGGATGAACAAACGGTAGAAAGAATAATAGAGTTACTATGTGAGTACAACGAACTGTTTCCTACAACATTTACAAAGATGAAAGGTATTGCAAGAGAGATAGGAGAAATCAAGATACCACTCAGAGCTGATGCGAGATCGATCAGACAACGACCATACAGACTGAACCCAATATATAAGCAGAAAACCAAAGCTGAGATCGACAGGATGCTCGAAGCCAGAATCATAGAACTGATCGAGGAATCAGAATGGATAAGCCCAATGGAAGTGCAGGACAAAAAACAAGGAGGAATAAGGATATGCTTCGACTTGATAAAGTTGAACGATGCATGCCTACATGACCCATTCCCTATACCTTTCACGGATGAAGTGTTAGAGAACGTAGGAGGACATGAAGCTTACTCATTCACTGATGGATTCTCAGGATACCATCAGATCAAAATAGCACAGGAAGACAGATATAAAACCACCTTTGTGACAGAATGGGGATCTTACCAGTACATAGTCATGCCATTTGGACTAAAGAATGCACCAGTAATATTTTCCAGAGTAGTCATCGTTGAGTTTGAGGAATTCATCCACTAGTTTCTCGAGGTATACTTGGATGATTGGATAGTCTATAGTCTATTGAAAGAACATGTAGAAGTCTTACAACTGATGTTAGAAATATGTAGGCAGTGCCAGATATCACTAAACATAAAGAAATGCATATTCGGAACATCGTTTGGGATACTATTGGGCCATATAGTATGCAAACAAGGTTTACTAGTAGATCCCGCAAAGATTGCAGTAATTGTTAACTTTCCACCACCAAAAATAGTCCATCAGCTAAGAGCGACATTTTGACACACATGATACTATAGAAATTTCCTCAAAGGATACACGCAGATTACTGCGCCAATGGAAAAATTGTTAAGATAAGATACAAACTTTCAGTGGAACAACGAGTGTCAACATGGTCTAGAGACCCTGAAGGAAAAGATGGTCGCCATACCAATATTAGTATTTCCAGACTGGGAGAAGACATTCCACGTACATGTAGATGCATCATCCATAGCCCTTGGAGATATCTTGGTGCAACCAGGAATGGGAGAGGTAGACCACCCTATAGCCTTTGCGAGCATAAAGCTATCAGAATCATAACAGAAATACAACACCATAGAAAGAGAAGGTCTAACTATGGTCTATGCACTACGGTTCAGACATTACTTATTGGGAAAACACTTTAATATGTTCATAGATCACTCAGCCCTGAAATACCTAGTCAACAATCCAGTGTTGGGGGGGAGAATCTGTCGATGGTTACTGTTGTTTCAAGAATTTGACTTCGAAGTAATAATCTAGCTAGGAAAATTGAATGCAGGACCAGACCACCTACCAAGGATCACAAATGGAGAAGAACCTATGAACTTAGAGGAAAAATTCCCAGACGCACAATTATTTTCAGTCCAGATCATTGATGAATACTTTGTAGATATCATTCAGTACTTAAGCACAGGTACCGCACCACGTAGAAGAAAAACCTGGCAGTCCAGGCTACAGACTATCAACTGATCGCAGGACACTTATACAAAATGGGTGCATATATGTGTTAGTAACAAAATACCAAGAGTGTTAACAAAATCCCATGAGGGAATAACAGGAGGACATTACACCGGAAAAGCTACCGCACAGAAGGTATTGTGCGCAGGACTATGGTGGCCAACCATTCATAGAGACTCGAAAGAGTACTATCATAGATGCGATGTATGTCAAAGGGCAGGTAAACCCAACAGAAGAGACAAGATGCCACTACAACCACAACTAACATTGCATACATTCGATAAATGTGTGATAGACTTTGTGGGACCAATCAACCCACTAGTAAAAAGAATAGGATCCAGGTACATCATCACCGCGAAAGAATACCTAACAATATGGGCGGAAGAAACACCAATAAAGGATTGCAACAAAAAAACAACATCACACTTTCTATTTGAACAAGTAATCAATAGATTTGGATGCCCAAGAGTTTTGATGAGAGACCAAGGAACGCACTTCATCAACAACACTATCAACGCTATCACCGAAGAGTTTGAATTCCATCATCAAAAAAGAACACCATATCACCCACAGGAAAATGACATAGTAGAGACATTTAATAAAATCTTCGAGAATGCACTGACAAAGATCTGTAATGTCAACAGGGATGATTGGGACCTCAAAATACCAGCAGTATTGTGGGCCTACAGGACCACATGCAACAAGTTGACAGGGCACATGCCATTCAAACTAGTATATGGCCAAGAGGCAATGGTGCCATTAGAATTTTTGGTACCCAGTTTGTGCGTAGCATCAATTACACACATGATAGAATGAGGAACAGTACAGGAGAGACTAAACTAATTGTTGACCATGGAGGAAGACTATATCTTAGCAGGATTCCACCAACAAGTTCAGAAAGTAAGAGAAAAAGATTGGCACGATAGACACATCAAGAAGAAAACCTTCAAGGAAGGAGATCTAGTGTTGATGTATGACAAAAAATTGTTTTAGCATCCAGGAAAGCTCAGAATGCACTGGTTAGGACCGTACGAAGTAAAAACTGTCACAGATGGAGGAGAAGTAAAGTTGAAAGACTTATCAGGTGCAGAACTTAGAGGGATGATCAATGGGAGTCGACTAAAGTTGTACAACGATAGTTGACCACCCACCACGTAGTAAAAAAAAAAAAAACAGAATTTTAAACAGTACCAACCAAGGCAAAGTGCGCTAAAAGAAGAAGGAGCATGCATGCTTAGTAACACAAAATTTGAAAGGATAAGGCTAATGACCATGTCAAAATGGAAACAAGCAGGAAACAGAAATATGACAAAAGTAGTACGAAACGATGGAGTTATGAAGAATTGAATGTCAGAAAGGATCGATAGGACGTTGCATTAATTATGCCAACTGGAGACGATGAGGGAGAGTAATGGAAATTAAGAAGGGATCGTAGGTTCATTGATCTTGTCATAAAGGCATCATCTTCAACAAGTTTCATATGATGCCCATACAAAGCACAAACGTGGGAGAAAACAGTGTATTTCGACACTGGAGAAGAAACAGAGAGCAAGAGCACATACAGAGCAGAGAGAAAAATTCACAGAGGTTGCAGTAGCCGCAGAGCCCAACGAACAATCGACATTCAATACTATGGCACCACCAAAGCATGTAGAAGCAAGTCAGAGTGCCAGACAACCCAGCGTTAGAACCAGGTCACAGGTATAATTGGAAGAAGGCGAACAACAATCGTTGGAGATCATCAATGTCAATGAAATCCCATCCCCAGACACAACACCGATGAACCCCACACCTGTAGTGGAAGAAAAGAAACAGCTAGCACCAAAGGGAATGAATGTAGATACGCCGAAAGAGGCACAGGACCAGGAGAACCAGGACGTAGAAACCCTAAAGGATGTGCAACCAAAGAGCATAGAAGCACCTCTAAGAGTCAATGGAATGACGACGAATCAGGAAGCAACAGTCGAGTCAGATGAGTCTCAAACCACCATGTCAAACCACCCACCGGAGGGAACAGTAGAAGATGTCACGGGTTGGCCAGAATGGTACTCCAAAGTACAAATGATCACCATTGGCACCTCGATCTATCCACCACCGAAGAAAGACAAGCAACATGTACCTAGGTCACCTCACAAGAAACCCATCGCAACCCTCGTTTTACCGTGTATACCAGATGGGGTACGAGTGGAATCAAGATTGTTAGGGAAGGTCGAGAAACTGAAATACTCGGACCATGATGTAGCAGACACAGATAAGTTTTTGGAATTTGCAAAGGCTGTATACTTAGAGACATTGGGCATAAATCTGGTTGGGGAATAGATTCATCAGCCACTCCAATGGGAAACAGGGTTGGAGAAAATAGGGATTTTAGGTATGTTATATCTATCACACTTTGGCAGAGGTCAATACGCAAGAGGTTTCATCAAACAATTGTTAGCAGTCACACATGGTGGGGACATATGGTTGGACAAGATCGTCTCGATAGACGTAGAGATTATTGCGCACATAACAGAATTTCCATCTTGGGGCATGGATCCCATGCAATTCCTTGACGATGAGACAAAGGAGAAAGAACTTGCGGAGGAAATGAAAAAGAAATATGGTACTAACAGGGGGACATGAGGAATCATAATAAAGAGAATAAATGATGTCGCAACACAAATGGCTACAAAAATCTTGGCCTGCAAACTGCTGAGAAAGTGCTGCAGGGAGGAAGTTTCGGCTGGGGTCATTACAGTTGCAACTCAGTGCACTGAGGGCACCACAATGATCTGGGCAACCTATCTCTTGAACTTGTTCCTGGATGACTGAAAGGATGTGCAGGATCTAGGAACATAATTTTAGTACTCATGGCTAATCATGTTGATAGCTATCATAGGATGGAAGGAACCAAGTTACACATTCTTTGACACTAGACCCAAGCCGAATTATGGAGCAGGGTGTTTATCAATTGGCGTCACGTCAGATGCCAAGCAAAAGAAAATGAATGCAGTCGTATTCGAAGGATGCCTTCGCGACCTGCAGGCAGCCACCTCCAACATGTGGAGGATCACACCACATGTTGTCGTGTAGTACCAGGACATCACCAACTTCAAGGTCACCCGACATGCGATGTAGATACAAGAACAGAAGGAACCCAACAAGAAGTGGCTACAAATGTGCTACTATATCACATAGGGTGACATTGACATGGTGATCAAAGACTGGGAAGATGAGTAGAAGATTCCAGTCCTCACAAAAGACTTGTCGGAAAGGATAGTAGAAGAAGAGGAAATGCAGGGAGAAGCACAGCCTCAAGAAGTCACAGTGCCCAAGAAACAGAGAATGGGCCAAAGAAAGACAAAGAAAATAAACGAAGGCACAATGAAGATGGGGACCCAGAAGGGGAAGAATAATAATATGCAGTCGGCCAAAGAACAGTCGAAACAGACCGAGGTCGCGCAAGGGCCACACCAAGTCCCAATCCTCAAGAACCAAGCCTCAATAAGAGACCAATGACTCATACGGGATGCGCACACAAGAAAATGAAGGCTCAAACAACAGCTTTGGAATACACAATCATGGAGGATGATGCTGAGATGGTAGCTCGAATGGTTCATGATTGTATAGCTGAGGATTTTGACAATGTTGCACACCAGAGGGATGGGATTCAGGAGGATATGGAAGAAATGTGACAGTTCGTCAAGCAGATCGGGGAGGCATAGACAATAGGTAGCAACATGGGAACAGGATCATCAACATCGCAGACAGAAGAAAGACTGGAAGAAGGAGAGCGGGACACAGTTCTTACAATACCACAATCGAACGCAACATTCCACATCACACCCAGTATGTTGTGCATGGACAAGATCGTGGGGAAGACACCCCTAAAGGACTTAAGCCAAATCCAATTGGTATTACTGTGGATACCATCCTAGGCTCTACACAAATTGCAGGTGAGCGTTACCCAAGAGGTACAGTCTTAGGAGCGCACAGACTTAGCCGAGTTACAATAGGAAATAGAGAAGTGGGATGCTGGAAATAATATGTGAGCAGGCTAAGTTTGAAACCCAAGAATAAAGGGAGCACATGAATGGATTGGATTAGAAATTCATAGTAACATACGATAAGATTCCAAACACCATGCAGATGGATGAACTTACAACAACATAAAAGATTGATCATATTGCGCAGGAAATCGATCAATATCAGAAGGAGATTGAGAATCTCCGTGAGAAGCTCACACCCAATACTCCACCACTAGTAAAGGATAAAAGAAAGCAGGAAGCAATAGAGAAGCTACAAGAGATAGAGGGACAGGTTAGCACAACAGCTGACTTTTTCAAGAATGCAATACAACTTTGGAAAAATCTAGAGGAGGATCAGAAAGTCCAGAAGTGGGACAAGGAAGAAGAAAGGATAAGCGCAACTATCCAAGACCTCAAGCAGAGGCATAAGAAAATGTCCATGACAGAGTGCATAAAAGGGGTGCAGGACATGAAGAAACTGCAAGAAGAACTCACCATTGCGCAAACACAAAAGAAAGTGTGTCATGCTCAAATGGAATGATTTCAAGAGCGGGTAGTAGAAGTCCTGGAACATGCAGAGGAAACAAAGACACATATAACACAGACCCAAGCAAAGTGCATGGAATTGATCAGTGACAAAATTGCAGTCCAGATAGTGGACACACTCAAGGATAAGATCGTGCAAGAACAAACACAGGTAAAAGAGCTCAAGGAAAAATTCCAGGTGATCACCAGGGAGATCAAATATTTTTGTTAGGTGGCTCCGGACGAGCCACATATCACTGTTGGGGACCTATTGGAAGTAGACCAAAGTGGAAAGAAAGGCGATTTTGGGAAATAAAGCATGCACGAGGAAAGCGACAACTAGAAGGAAGAACATCATGCGCACATACAGGGAATACCTAATGACGTTAGGGTTAGGGTTTTGGTAATGTAATGTAATGGTTGAAGAGATAAAAACATATAAATATAGATACTTAGGTATCAAAACGGGTCCTTATTATTGTGAAGATTAGTCATTATTATAGAGAGAAGGGTAGTAACGAGTCGATACGTAATATTTTGTTGTATGACCTATTTTTGTAAGATGTTGAGCTATAACAGAGGGAAGAGAGTAGATCTTGAGGGTTAGATCACAGGCTGAGGAGCCTGGTGCGATATAGTCTGCCTCATAATAGATATTGACCCTGCTGAAGGGAATTGTAAAGAACATGGCACTAGAATGAAAGAACGATGATAATAAAAGAGTCAAGAGCCAAATATTTGTGGACGTAGCCCAGGAGGGGATGAACCATGGTAACATCTATGTTAAGTGATTGAATGCATGTGTGTCTTTATTATCTTTCAGTGGATATTGATATGATGAATGAATGAGTTAATATATTGATGTGTATATAATGATAACAATATTTTGCATTAATAAATTACAGTAGCACTCTTAATACACAGTTATAAGATCTCTCACTCAATCCTAGGCTGTAAACACACGAGTATTGCAACCACTTATTAAGACTATCTTGGCTGAGACGACGCAGTGCACTCTGTGCATTGTGTTTTCTTCTGGTTTACCAAGAGGGACGATAGTTTTAGAGGCTTTGTTGGTAACCCAAACAAACATGAACCCTGTGTCAATAAACTCAGAAAGGAGATAAGATAAGAAAGTAACCAACAAAAATCAATTTCAAGATAGGGGCAATGCCATCATGTATTTGCACATAACTCTGGGTATATTTGAACTTTCATAAAGCTTCACAAGTTACCTTGATAGGTGGATAATTCTCTATGGGTTCCTATTTGAAAGACATATTTTGGAAATGATTATATGCACAAATAGAATTTTGACCTTTTTATAATGTTTAAGTGTTAGAGCCTTACTTATGGCGTTGGATAGGCTAGACCACTGGCCACTAATGGTCCCTCTTCCTCTACCTACGAAGTTGTTTTTACCATGTTCCACACTCCATAGTATGAGGAAATAGGTCATCCAAGATGAATTTATCAAATGGTTTCACATAGTTTGAAATGCTGCGATAGGAGGTATTTTAAAATGCACTATGCACATATAGAAGCTTCCATGTAATTTGAATTTTGAAACACACCAAATGAGAGGTTCCAACTAGATTTGATCAATCCACCAGCACTGAGTCAACAAGATGCATGGAATAATGAAAAAATAGTTACAACCTACCAAGAAGGCAAGGCCCCAATGATGAAATAAACCAATGAATTCTTGTTCGGGTGTTCATCATTTCATTCTATAGGCATAGGTTGTAGCCAACATGTTGTTGGGAAATGGGTGACCAATGTGGGTCTACTTAAAGTTTTCTTTATTAGTAGACTTTAGCATGGTTGCATGTGGTAAAAATTCTATAGAGTGGAACCATGAACTTTCCATGCATGATGTGAATCACCAATTGGCAATGGCCATCTATCATAGCAGTACAAATTTAGATGAGGTGATAGGTCTGTAAATTGCAAACTTAGATGAAGTGATATGTCCATAAGTTAAATTGGTGGTATTTTCTTTGACATGACTCGAAGTTGAGATTTATTGACATCCAAATTGTATGTTACTGCAACTCTTGAATCATATTTTATGTTGATTTTCTTTTGGTCTCCACCATGATTCATATTCACATGAAATTCCAATTCCAATTCATAAGAAGAAAGAAGAATTCGTAAGAAGAAAGAAGATTCCTATTTCTAAATGTAAACAAGAAAAATTAGCAAAAAAACTACTTATACCCACCTCTTAAAGATATTTTAATGTAACAATTGTTTGTAATTTAAAATGTAAAGTTTAAAATCCCAAAGGGTTTGGATCCAATGGTGGAAATTGAAGAGTTTTTCACCATTGTGAAAGGTTCAATTCCCATGAGGGCTTATACTGGAGCCATGGGGGCACCTTGAGGTAGTGGTCAAATGTGTGGTTTCACCCAGATATATTATATTAAATGGTATCGTGACCCGTGCACACATAAGTGGATCAAATCCCACCCCCATGTCCTTCAATTTTATAGCCTCAAATGGGGTGTCTCTATGAAAAAGACGGGAATGCCTATGTAGTACACACATGGAATTTTTTTGATTAGTCTACCACACATGCTACTAGTGGATGACATCACGGTCTCATTTAAACTCTAGTCATCACTGCATCTTACCTCTAAATTGGATATGCTTATGGATTCAGCGTGTGGCTTTGCACTAAATTATGTCTAACTCTAGTACATGGTATTGAAGTTTCCAGTAATGGCAGGGAAGGAGTGCATGGGTTTTAGTGTTTCGAGGGGATTTTTTTCTCACTAAGTTTTCCATACCTTTTGCATTGTTCTCACTTTAGATACACAACATTGGGTTTATTCTCTTTGGTTCACCACCTCCTTTCCTAGTCCTACTCGTCCTGGTGAGTCTTATAAAACAATGTCACATAAAAGGGGGAAACCATCGTGTGCTAGTGGAAATATCATGTGTCTTCATGGGCATCTCCGCAACTCCTCTCCCTCATTAGATCACCCTAGATGCCACTCCCTGAGCCATCTTGTTTCTAGTAGTGGCCCTATTTTTCACCCTCGATGGTTGTTGCTACTCTTCCTCATACCCAGATGCCCCCCTTTCCTCATGTTATGGAAGCAAGTGAGCCCATTCCATAGCATCTTGTGTGTTTACCAAGGACCAACACAATATT